>CM039095.1:44932955-45187955 GCA_022113865.1 Chimonanthus praecox
ATAAAAATTTTAAAAAAAATTAAAATAAGAGAAAATTATTTTTAATGAAAAATAAAAGATAAGGAGGGATTCCTTTACATGTGAGCTTATTGAGATATAGAAAATTGAGGCAGTAGACTAATTTTTTTTACTTGAAAAGGATACATGTGCTAAAATTAATAAGTTAAAAATAAATAAGTTAGTAAAATTTTAATATCATGTCAGGTTCATTGGTTGAGTCAAATTGCCACCACTACATGTACTACTATATTTGACAAAAATTATTCATTGTGAATGGTTCGCACTAAATTATTTTAAACTTTAAATGATGACACTTGAATTGAATTATTAGTTGAATTTAAAAAATGAAAAAATTACAATTCTTTATACTTTCAGATATTTCAATTGAAAGTTTACACTAATTTTTTATGAACCAATCTACAATACATAATTTATCTTGTAATTAGTTAGTACTTGATGTGATACCCTGCCCCTTACACACCACCGATGTGGGGAGTCCCACATCGGTTTGGAAAGGTAAGGATGGTGGGTTTATTTGAGGCCACCCACCTCTACTCTAGTATGACGCATTTTGAGCCGGGCCATGCGGGCCTGGGCCTAAAGGCAAAATCGTGTGGTCTCGCTTGTGTGCAAGGCCCAGAGCATACAATATCACACTGAGTTCGACCCTAAGCCCTGTTTTCGGGTCACGTCGTTACAAATTTGGTATCAGAGCCGAGTTCAACACTCGGACTGTGTGGGCTTTCCTCCTTCCCTGGTGTTATTGAGCTGGGCCGAGTCGAGCCGAGGGTGGCTCGAGGCCTTAGGGGGGGTGATTGTGATACCATGCCCCTTACACACCACCGATGTGGGGAGTCCCACATCGGTTTGGAAAGGTAAGGATGGTGGGTTTTTTTGAGGCCACTCACCTCTACTCAAGTGTGACGTTTTTTGGGCCGGGCCCACAAAGGCAAAATTGTGCGGTCTCGATTGTATGCAAGACCCAGAGCGGACAATATCACACTGATTTAGACCCTAAGCCCTGATTTCGGGTCGAATCTGGTTGTTACATTTCAAATAACTCAACCAGGGGTGGAAAAAACGCCGTGGCTGATAATTCGCCCGATATGCAAATATCGGCCGATATGATTCTCTCTCCTCCGATATTTTCATATATTTGTATTTTGGTCCAAAAATTTTATGGTAATTTCAAAAAAATTAGGACAACTTGAAAATGTAATTTTTTCATTAAATATCGGTCATATACATATTCAAATTATTTATTTAAGTTTCAAATACGATTAATATTAAAATTAACAATAAAATGAAGAGAAATGATAAAAAAAATTAAAAATTATGAAAAAATATGTATGAAATTTTGATAAATTTAGTGATTAAGTATTTTCCATACTTTTATACTAATTTAAGATAAAAAAATTAATAATAAGATCTCCTTTAAAAGCTAACATCATCAAAAAAAAAAAAAACAACAACAATTTTACCAGTTGAAAATTTCCTATATTGCTCAAACCATGTTTACAAATTTTTGTAATTTCCTTATGCATCACATACATAGATTCCATTTTCGAAATCCATACCCTTAATAGAACTACCATGATCTGCAAATAAAAGAATTGTAAATATTTTACCATCAATAACATAAGTCTCTTAGAAAATCAAAATACAAAATTCTAGAAGTAAGATCCCAATTTTAATAAAATTCTATTAAAAATTATGAAAAAGTATGTAACAAATTTTTGATAAATTTAGTGATTAGTATTATGATTTTTTAAAAGGTTTGTTGTATTTTAATCTATCTAATTTTTAAATTCTTAATCTTAGAGGTAGAAATTTTAATGGATTTAAAGATAATATATTAAATCTAATAATAATGGTCGGTGTTACTACTTCAAAGTTGAGAACTTGAAATCACTTGAGTTTCACCAAATACATCAAAGCTTGATCAAATTTTCTAAAAAAAATGTAATATAACTGTGGATCAAACTCTTCATATGGATAACCGGGCATGTGGAAATAAAATCTGGCATATGTCTCTTCCGGAAGCCGTTCATCAGTAGACGTGTACTTAGATATTGACGATGGATACTAATACTACCGACTATCGGAGGAAGGTTGTGACTGGTGATCTGAAATGGACATGGACTGCATATTACTTGACAATGAGTCTATGTCCAAGTGCCCATATCTCGATTGACCAAAATATCATGTGGGCATATATCCAAACGATACATATCCTTCACTCTGACCTGGCATGTTTGTTCCGCCATGAGGAGGTGTATGTTGTCTATCCTCCTGTCGGTGATGAACTTCACTCATGTCGGGATAATAATCGGGTGGATTTTCAGGCTCAACATCCACAACAATATTTTGATGACCAAACTTGTGCCCATCATCTGACCCATTACCGTCATTTGTAGATGAATTAGATCTAGCCGACCCATAATCACGCATGCTAGGTTGGTTGCTCGGAACAATAAGTTCTTTTCCTTTGATTGATCTCCTCCTCTGTGAAGAGCTAGATTCCCCGGCTATCCCAGTGGGCCGCTCACTAACAGAATGATGACGTGGTGCCATCCTTATACTTGTTTGACGTTCCAAACCTGCATTTGGAGGGCGAGACACACTGATTAAATGGCGGTGACCGTCATTTTCCACCTCTTCCTCGGAATCCTACAGTTCTCCCACTCTACACTTTGGTCTAAAAATGATATCTAGGTCATGAAGTACATGTTGTTCTTCCTCTTCGATCCATTCACTGAATGGATCATTATAGACTCGAGGTCGATAGGGACGAAAAAATATTCTGCATCTGCCCGCGTCAGCTCGGGGTACCTCCTCAAATTCCTTGCCCTCAGTCGCTGATTGTAGTGTAAGTACACTAAATCATTCAGTCTTTGAGACGATAACCTATTTCGAGGCTTACTGTGGACATATTTAAATGTAAACCAATTACGCTCTCAGTTGGTTGCACTGCACATCTGGCTCATCAGCTTAATGGCGTACTTCCACAATACAGGTGAGTTGTTTTTAAAATATGTCCACCACTGTGTAACACTTATCATCGCCGTCTCTTTCAACCTAACGTCGGCAGCTTCATTCGCCAATGACTCCAAGCGGTTCTCATAATTGTGTAACTTCAAAACAAAAAGAAACACAATTAGTATTATCGGATAATGAACAACTTTCAAGTCATCGAAAATATTTGGGTCATAATGAACGAAAGTACTACATCTCTAAAACATGTCGCCCGTTCACCAGGATGCATGACACCTATAATCTCCAACGTCCGTCTTACGCAGTTACGAATTGTGTCGTTCGATAGCTCTAAACCCAAATCATTAGCTTTATTTGAAAATTGATTCAAATAATATGCTGCCAAGTGAAATATAATGCGATTAGCCTAAATATAATATATGCACAATAATAAGATATAGGCACACTAGCAAATGAAAAACTAACCTATAATGAACTATGGGTTTAAGATGAAGAACTGATTAATTTTGTCGTTGATGATTTGCATGAAATGTTCCGGATGATTAACTTTCGCAACTTCACTCTTAGCCTTTATGATGCATTCAAAGATATAAGGGAGCGTCGGCTTCTTGTCTCCGTCTACAAATCGGAGTGCTGTGACTATGGGAGCAGAGATGTTGATGGAAGTTACGATACTGTCCCAAAACACTTTAGATACAAACAGGTGTGTAATGTTCTAGTAATATCTTACGTTTTTCGTTCCTCATGTTGAACGCATTCGCAAAAGATCTGTTTCACACCATCTTCATCAATTCTGTCTTACTTCTTAAGAACTCTGCATAGTAAGGAATATTGTGGCGAAACGTGTTACCGCAGGTCGCAATAGTTCATGATGCTTCCTGTACTTCTACATCACCTCTAAGATTTTAACATGATTGCATATAAATGTGGTGACGTCCTTACACCAGTCAATTAGGTTCCCAAATTCCCTCACATTAGCAAAATTTTTGAGGATCAAGTCTATGTAGTGGGCCGCACAGGGGGTCCATAAAATCCACGAGTATGTGTTCTCGACCTTCTTCCCTCCCGACTTATAGCTGGGTTCATTGTCTGTTACAATTTGGACAACATTCTCAGGTCAAATTTCTTCACAAACAGACAACATCAATCTACAAAGAAAATCTCCATCATTTGTTCAGCCTGATGTGTCGTACGATTTATGAAACACTGTGCCACATTGATTATAAATTAGGAAGTTAACGAAACTCCGGTTATCGTCACTCTTCCAGCCATCCGCATAAGGGTTACTCCCGTATCCTCCCAGAAAGACTTAAAATTATTTACCCAGTCTCGGATCCGCTGTATTTCACCGGGATGAATGTTGAAGAAATCTCATATGGCGTTGGGAAGGTGATATTAGGTTCAGCAACTACGGATGCATAGCACACAACCTTAAAATAGGGATTCTCAATTTCCCTTGGTGGTCGATGGCTATCAGAGAAATACTTAGTCGCTGCCGTCCCAAGGAATTGTGTTGCCTACTGTTTGTCTAATTGATTTATTTTTCCTTTTTACAAAGAAGTTGACCTGTCCCATATTGGATCACCAGGACCAATTGTCTCCGAATTCACACCGTAGCGTTCAGTAGTTGCTCGTTGTCTTCCTTTGAATGCATTTTTAGTGGAACTCCATCGGCCCATAATTCCATATTTTTATCTGGATGATCTACTCGCAGTCCCTGTGTAAAGAATAATAATTCATTTTTTGGCATTTTAATGTAATTTTGAAATAAATAGCTTTTGTTAGATTAAACAATTAATTTAAATAAATTAACCTGCACTACTATACCCTCTCATCTCATGTTCGCGGCGACTAATTCGCAGTGCACGCAGCAAGTCTCTGTCCTCCTCAATCTCGTTCGGATCCTCTTCTGAAGATGTCGGAACATTTTGCACGTATTGGCCTTTCCTTTCACTTTCTAAGCAGTCGAGCATTATGTGACCTATAACATGGTCTTCTGCTTCAGTACTTATTTTCTTTTTTTTAGCATTGACTTTCAGTAGTTCCCGGCAAATAAGTTACGCTTGTGTTCGTGTGCGTTTGCAAGTTGCTACATTTTCCATCTTTCCGGCAATATGTTCTTTTAAACGTGTAATTCCTCCTAATATCATTTTTTCACAGAAGTTGCATTTCACTCTGTTATTACTATGTCGTTCACCCAACGACTATGCTGGATCTTCTTTGTTTGGTGCCATTACTGTTTAAGAAATGCACAAAATTATAAAAAATAGTCACGTTTGCATATTTTTTAGCAATTTATCACATGATAATGTGGGATTAAATGATAAAATGAAAGAATAGCATCATCTTATGTGAAACTGACATTTTTTTCAGTCCACAAACACTACACACTAAGAGGGTTGGTTAAAAAAAAATTCATATTTTTTTGATACATTTACATATTTTTTGACAATTTATCACATGGAAATGGGGGTTTAAATAATAAAATAAAAAAAATTCTCATCTGATGTGAGAGTGATATTTTCTACAGTACACAAACACTACACACTGAGAGGGTTGGTTTAAAAAAATTCATATTTTTTTGATACAATTACATATTTTTTGGCAATTTATCACATGGAAATGGGGGTTTAAATGATAAAATGAAAAAAAAAAAGCCTCATCTGATGTGAAAGTGATATTTTTTTACAGTCCACAAACACTACACACTGAGAGGGTTGGTTTAAAAAAAAATCATATTTTTTTGATTTATTTACATATTTTTTGGCAATTTATCACATGGAAATGGGGGTTTAAATGATAAAATGAAAAAAAAAAAAGCCTCCTCTGATGTGAAAGTGATATTTTTTAAGTCCAAAAACACTACACACTGAGAGGGTTGGTTTCAAAAAAAATCATATTTTTTTGATACATTTACATATTTTTTGGCAATTTATCACATGGAAATGGGGGTTTAAATGATAAAATGAAAAAAAAAAAAAAAGCCTCGTCTGATGTGAAAGTGATATTTTTTAAGTCCACAAACACTACACACTGACAGGGTTGGTTTAAAAAAAAAATCATATTTTTTTTATACATTTACATATTTTTTGGCAATTTATCACATGGAAATGAGGATTTAAATGATAAAATGAAAAAAAAAAAAGCTTCATCTAATGTGAAAGTGATTTTTTTACAGTCCATAAACACTACACACTGAGAGGGTTGGTTTAAAAAAAATCATATTTTTTTGATACATTTACATATTTTTTGGCAATTTATCACATGAAAATGGGGGATTAAATGATAAAATGAAAAAAAAAAAAAAGCCTCATCTGATGTGAAACTGAAATTTTTTTCAGTCCACAAACACTACACACTGAGAGAATTGGTTTAAAAAAAATCATATTTTTTTGATACATTTATATATTTTTGGCAATTTATCACATGAAAATGGGGGTTTAAATGATAAAATGAAAAAAAAAATCCTGATCTGATGTGAAAGTGATATTTTTTTAAGTACACAAACACTACACACTGAGAGGGTTGGTTTAAAAAAATCATATTTTTTGGATACATTTACATATTTTTTGGCAATTTATCACATGAAAATGGGGGATTAAATGATAAAATGAAAAAAAAAGCTGATCTGATGTGAAACTGAAATTTTTTTCAGCCCACAAACACTACACACTGAGAGGATTGGTTTAAAAAAAATCATATTTTTTTGATACATTTACATATTTTTTAGCAATTTATCACATGGAAATAGGGGTTTAAATGATAAAATGAAAAAAAAAAAAGCCTCATCTGATGTGAAAGTGATATTTTTTACAGTCCACAAACACTACACATTGATAGGGTTGGTTTAAAAAAAATCATATTTTTTTTATACATTTACATATTTTTTGGCAATTTATCACATGAAAATGGGGGATTAATTGATAAAAAAAAAGCCTCATCTGATGTGAAATTGAAATTTTTTTTAGTCTACAAACAATATACACTGAGATGGTTGGTTTAAAAAAAAATCATATTTTTTCGGTACATTTACATATTTTTTCACATTTATCACATGAAATTGAGGTTTTGTTTAAACATTTAAAATAAATAATCACGTTGCATGAAATTTATATTTTCTCACAGAACCTTCTTTCTAAAATCATAGGGGTGGTTTCTAAAAAAAATCAGCAATTTTTCCCAATAATTACTATTTCTTATAATGTTTTGTACATATATGGGCCATTTTACTTTAGAAAATAAAATAAAAATCCAAAAAAACATTAATCTGCATGAAAAAAATAACATACAGTCATAATAACTTCTATGCTAAATGTTTAAGCCTAAATAAATCACTCAATCACTAACAGTAATTAATAATCCATATTTCTAAAATAACAAGATATTATAAGAAAAACATTAAATATTAATGTATACATTAAAACCATAAAACATTTAGATGAAAAGGCTTAAAAACAAAAATGGAATACAAACTTACAGGAAATGAAGATCTACTATCAAATATACTTTGAACGGATTGGATCTTCCAAAATCAGCCAATTATACACTCTTTTCCAATGAAACGGGATGAAGGAATGTGAGATGGAGATGGACTTAGAAAAAATCACCTCTGGATGAGTGGGTTTCTGAAAGATTCAGTGTGTGAATGAATAAGTGTATAAGGTCTTTTAAAAATAGAGGGGTTTGGCTGGGTTGGATTTTCGAGTTTTCAAAAAATTATTAAAAAATTTAAGCTTGGGAAGCAGCAGGAATCAGACAGCCTGTTGGAGTTGATGGAGCCTACCAGGCGATATTTTGACCAATATGTCACGTGATATATCGGCTATGATATATCGTCCGATATTCCATCATAATATCTCCGATATTTTGTGGGCCCCAGGACCAATATTATTATTTTTAATTTTAAAGAAAAATCGATGCAAAACCGATAAATTGAAATATAGGCAAATATTGTTTACCGATAAACGGTTGATTTATCAGCCGATATTATAACATAATATCGCTGATATCGTGTGGGGCCCACAACCGATATATGATTTTTTTTATAAAAAACCACTCTTTCCAGACCGATAAATACAATATCAGGCGATATGTGAACCGATAAACGGACTGATACATCGGTCGTATCGGGAGATATCGTTTTTTTTTTTTGAAAAAAAAAGAAATAAATTTTGAAAACCAAATTTTATTCATCTCGGCCGATATGGTGACCGATATTTTGAGCCGATAAACTTTTAGTACAGCCGATACTATACGTATCGATCGATATTATTCGGTCATTGAAAACTGATATATATCGGCCGATACGTTTCGTATCGGCCGATATTTTCACTCCTGAGCTCAACAATGTGATATAATTCAACTCTATCGAATTCCAAATGACTCGAGAAAGATCACAATTATCAACATTCAGTTCACTAAATTAAGACTCAACATTACTTAATACTAGTTGAAATGCTTAATAATCATATTCTTTTACTTGTATATTTTGTATCAAGTTATTATTTATATAATTCTAAGTACTAAAACTCTTTGAGAAGATTTATTTAGTAAATTCTTGAGTCTAGTTGAAGCACATAAGCTCTTAAACAATCCTTTGGTGAGAGACCATCAATTAAGAATCACTCAATTGTGAATGATCAATTAATTCTTCTAAGATTCACTTTGAGTTTTGAGAATGACATTTAGATGTACATATGCTTAGATAGAATTATCTTGTAAATTAGCTTAAGTGATGAATCTAAGTATTATTAAAAAACTATAAAGGCTTAACATTTTATAGGATTTTGGCATAATTTAACGACAATTACTAGTTTTTTATAGTGAGTTCCTCAAAAATATTATAAAATCATGATTTCCTAATATGGTTTTAGAGTAAGTACTATGTACAGCCGCTATACATAAGTGATGGTGAGCCGTTCCATTTGAGGATACGTGTGACGTGACAAGAGAGTCCATTGCCTATAAACACTTGAGATACCCTTCTTTTAATGGTTAGCTTTTGAGAGCGGGTCTACCTCATGAATGTTATCAAGTCATAGTTTTCTAACAAGTATATTTAAGAATAAATATAAATTGAATATAAATTTAACTAAAAATCTAAATAGACATAAATAAAAATAAAATAAATATAAACTCTGAATGAATAATGACACATAATCATGATAAATCAATTATTTACTAATAATTTATTGATTTCATGTTGTCGTTCAAGGTTGATGAGGTGAGTCCACATGTAATTATTTTAACTTGTGAATGTGTGATAAAAAAAAAAAAGTAATTATTTCCTTTCCTTTGAATACAAGGTTTTTTCTTTGTAGGACCCGTCAAGTTGGTTGAAGATATTCCTACCCCATCAGTAATCTTCCATGGTGGAGAACCACATCATAGAAAAACCCTAAAGGCCTAAATCATGTTTGGTTTGTTCCTACTTTCGAGAGCCCTGTCTTAAGAAGAAGTGATTGGGGGATCCTTTTCCAATCAATCATTTGAATTGTTCTTTTATACTTTATTTGGGTTGTGCCCAAATCGATGCATATGGTAAAAACTTATGGTGTACATATTATTATTTTAATTTAATGTCTAAATATATAAAATGATAATTATTAATTAGGAAATTGATTTGGGAATCAATATTTTTATCAAAATAGGAGTTTTCTCATTTTACTCTTAAGTTTATCTTTAATGAATTAAAAAGTTATATAGCAACAATAGAAAAGTTTTCATTTTTATATCATTAGATGCACCATGGTAATAAAAGTATCAATAGATAATTCTATATTAGAATGTAAATATGCAAACAAATAATGGTTTTGTGTCTTTAAAGGTGATCCAAAAACTCATCCATATAAAAACCTTCCTCCACATTCTTGCATAACCCAAGTTGATTGCACCACATCTTACAATTTATTGATTCTTTAAAAAAAATCATTTAATTAAGTCTTTATCCTAATAAATATCTGAAAAAGCTACTATATATCATCAATTGTAATGTATAAAAGAAATGCTCCTAAAAAAGATTTTTTTAAAATATATTTTGAAATTATATCTTTAGACTTTAGAGTACGTGTTAATATCATAACTCCTAGATTTGTACACAAGGTCTATTTATGAACATGAGCTCTACAAAATTCAAACTTCAAATGAATTATTTAAACTATGATATTTAGAAGTCTAATATTAATGATAAAATAAAGTAATATAAACATGCATTTGATCAACTTAAATAATTTAAATTAAGTGAAGATTCAATTACTGGAAAATAAACATATTGCGATAGGCTCCATTTGTTTCTAAACCACATCACATCTGTCAACTTAATTTATTTGTTTATTAAGTTTTTTGTATGATTATCCCCAAACATGTAGCTTCACTTTTTATACCTAGGGCTGCAACTCGGGTTGGGCGGGCCAGATTTCTTAAAATCCAACCCGACCCGAGTTAATATATATGGAACCCGATCCAATCCGACTCGACTAGACTCGAATTCTCAACTTGAACTCTAGAACCCGACCCGATCTGAATTTTAATCCGAATTCTGACCCAACCCGCATTATAAATCCATTTTAGCCTAATTTTAGCCGGGTTAGGTCAGGTCGGGTAGAGTTAACTTGTAAAATCCTCAACCCGGCCCGATCCGAATTTCATGCGAGTTTTTATCTTCTCAACCCAACCCGACCAGCATGATTTCTGGGGTCGGGTCATGCGGGTCAAGCCAAAATCCGACCCGAGTTGCAGCCCTATTTATACCTTAGTCAGCCTATAAGTACTATTCATGTTTAAACGTAGAAATCTTATAAATCATCAACATTAAATCAATTCAATCATATTTTTAAGAAGATATAAAAATTTAGATATTAAAAATAACTTAAATTAATTAAATTGAAAAGTTAAAAACATAAATTGGGTGATCCAATCGAGATCCACGAGTTGATTAAGCATATGTGTAAATCTCCTTTTGTTCATTGTCACATGTATTAGAAAGATTCACACTTGAAAATAAGAGTCATGAAAATTCTTTTGATCAAATTAATCTAGTCATCTAATTTAGAATTTAAAATTTTGAAGGGAGGGGACTTATGGTACATGTGTGAGTCTCTATAAGAATGACGTGTAAACCTTTCTAGGGATCTTGATTGAACCTGTCTAGAAGCCCATGGACTTTTATTGGGTAGGCATTGTTTAAAAAAAAATTAGTCACGTTCTGAGTTTATATTGGATCGGGTCATGACAATAATTGCCATAAAGTGGGAGTAATGACGGTCATAAAGTGGGAGTAATGGCTAATCCTGATGCATTGGTGCCACGAGAAAGTAGCGACCAAAGGTGGATGCTCAAGAGGTAAACCTTCGCCATGAAGTAGGAGTAGTGGTAGGGCTGCAACCCGACACGCATGACCCTACCCGAGAAATCATGTGGGTCGGGTTACAAGGGTCGGGCCATCGGGTCGGGTTGAGGAAAAAAAATCTGAACGAAATTCGGGTCGGGTTGGGTTGAGGTCTTTAAATTTCAACCCGACCCGACCCGAGCCAGATTTATCAACTTAATATAAAACCCTTTACCCAAAAACCTTAATCTCTCTATCTCTCTCATTCTCTTTCTTTCTGTGTATACAAAGGCAAAGGCAACAAGAAGAGAGTGGGTACTGGGTAGCATGTCTTGAGTCTCGTAGAGAATGGAAAACCTTCCCTCAATGAAAGTGCAAATGAAATCCAAAGGAAAATATCCAGGTGATTTTCCTTAACCTTTCTCTCTCATTTTCTCCTTTCCCTCTTCGCAGTTATTAAGGGTTGGGGGCGGCATCTGAAAACGCAAATCCAAATCAAATCGGAAAGCCAGATTTCAAATTTTGGACATCTGGTTGTCTGTTCACATCTCAGCCTTAGTACAGTGGACATCTGGACCTACTTCTGTTGACGATCGTTTGATAGCTCCTGTGCCTCTTCTTCTTCCTTGTATTTTTTTTTTTTTTCTGTTTTTCTCCCTTTCTGTAACCAGAGATTTCGATTCTCTATCCAAGGGAGAAAAGAAAAGATCCAATACAATGACGATCGGCTCCGGAGGATCAAGTATTGTGGGTATATCTCCACTCATCTTTGTTCTTTTTTTCTTTTTTTTTTTCCAGAAATGAAAACTGTCGGGTCAGGTCGGGTCGGGTCGAGGGTATTACAAACTCGGGTTGGGTCCGGTCGGGTCGGGTTGATTAAATCAGATTTTTAATTCGGGTCGGGTCGGTCGGATTCAATATGTTGTGACATAGGTTAGGGTTGGATTTATTAAAATCCGACCCGAATTGCAGCCCTAAGTAGTGGCAAGAGATACTAAGCTGGCCACAAAGTGGAAGTAATGATTGGTCTACTAGTTGGACTTGTATTTTGTGTATACTACGTGTGCCTCATTCTCATCTCATGACTTAGATACTTACATTTTAGTGTTGTGGCCTTCCTGAATAGTCCCTATAAACTAACCCCTCAAACATGCAGGGAACTTGCTGGTGGACGTGAGGTCCCATGGGCTCCAAAGACAAGGATGAAGACTTTCGGTTGAAGACTTGTTATATTTTTGGTATTTTGGATTGTTGGCATGGAATGTTATGTTTTAGTTGGTATGTATTTAAGAACCATATAATATATATATATATTTATTTATTTATTTATTTTGATAAATGCTATGAATTTACGTTCAGGAAAATGGGTGAACTTTTATTGGGTTAAAAGAAATCTATTTCTCACATACCCGAGGAGCGGGTCGTGACATAGTTTCTAAACTTTAGATTATTTATAAAGTTATATCTAATAATTATTATGATAAAATTAAATTTGTCTTTATGTAAGTCTCTAAATCAATAAATGATCTTTTTTTTTTATCAAGTTTGAAACAATGTTTAGATAATTTTTGTTTTTGCCGTCTTTTAAAGTGGATTGTGTTTAAAAGAAAGAGCTTAAGTAAGAGATATTCTCCACTGTCTTCTAAAATAGAAGAATTGGTGTTTTCTTTAAAAAAAGAGACATCAACATTTTTTATAAAAAAGGGAAAATAAAGACATCTTAATTCCTCAATTTCTCTCTCTTTTTTTTTCACGTCTCAATCAGGGAATTGAACCGTCCGAACACAACCTCAATTTTTAAAATTTACTAGCTGAATCCAAATGGCTGGGCATTTAGACACTGCACTATTCTGTCAGTAGATACCGATTTTTATATTTTAAGTAAAAATTACCATTCTGCCCTTCCATGCTGAATCCACCTATCGATTCTATAGTGCATTTTCGCTTCAATCGATCGATCCCACGAGCGGAAGAAATCGATCGTAAAATGTACGTTGATTCTGTTAATTTAAATCCATCAATTGATAGCATCAATCGGCTATCAGTCGATCGATTGATTCTGTTGATTTATGCTAAGTAACTAAATAAATTTTTTTTTTAAAATTTTAAAGTTATTTTTTAAGCACTGTGTATTTTCAAAATTTCTCAAATTGAATATCCGGACTAATTATAATAACTTGATAAAAATATTTTAAGACTTTAAGCTCTTTTGACACTCTCAAATGCTTAAAGGTATCCCTCGCTGTGCCAAAAACACATTTGGGATTGTAAAAAAACCTTAAAGTCATAAAATATTTTTATTAGGTTATTTTAATTAGTCTGGATATTCAATTTGAGAAATTTTGAAAATACACAGTGCTTAAAAAATAATGTTAAAGTTTTAAAGGAAAGATAAAACTTTAACGTTATTTTTTAAGTACTGTGTATTTTTAAAATTTCTCAAATTAAATATTTGGACTAATTACGATAACCTGATAAAAATACTTTAACATTTTAAGGTCTTTTGACAATTCTAAATATGTTTTCCGCAAAGCCAAGGAATACCCTTATTTGTAAAACACTCTGTTTTAAGCATTTGAGAGTGTTAAAAGACCTTAAACTCTTAAAGTATTTTTTTCAGGTTATCGTAATTAATTTGGATATTTAATTTAAGAAATTTTAAAAATATACGGTGCTTAAAATATAATATTAAAATTTTAAAGATTTATTTATTTATTTAATTAATGTAGCGTAAATCAAAGAATCAATTGCCTAGTTCTCAATCCAAATCCGTCTATTGATGCTAACAGAATCAAGAAAACGCAGAATCGATGGGTCAATTCCTCGCGGAATAGGAAAATGTTAATTTCCACCCAAAATGTAAAAATCGTGTCTGCTCACCGCGGTTTCTAAATGCCCTGCCAATCCAAAAAGCACCTTTCTCCTCCGCCCTCCCCACTCCAACGGTCGACTGTTCACCGGCCGAATCAACTGTCGCCGGCTTTTTCTCCGGCTTTTTCGCCAGAGTTCCACACCACTGATAGCACCCTCCTCGCATTTGGGTTCGCTGCTGGTACGGATCTTCTTCTTCCTCCTCTCCCTCTCCCTCTCCCTCTTCCTCTTCCTCTTCCTCTTCCTCTTCCTCTTCCTTTTCTATTCTTCTTCTTCTCTCCTTTTCCCCCCATTTCTCCCACTTCTTTCTCTCTCTCTCTCCTCTGTCTCTTCCCTCTTCTTCTTCCTCTTCTCTCCTTTTCCCCCCATTTCTCCCAGTTCTTCCTCTCTCTCTCTCTCCTCTGTCTCTTCCCTCTTCCGTCTTTTAAAGTTTAGGGTTTTTAGAAGTTTTATTTGTTAAAAAACCCTTTTTTTCCCTTTAAACCCTTTTATCCTTCTTTCCCTTTCCCATTTCTTTTGTATTATTGTATTTTTTTCGTATTCTATTATATCAGTAAATTTTTAAGCTTGCTATTTATTTGTTGTTTTTTAAATGGAAGAGGTTCTATTAAATATGGGAGGGGTTCAAGCTATTCTAGGGGAGTGTAATTCTGTAAATATTGTAGGAATAGTGGTTAGTGGTACTACTAAAGAGAAGATCGTTGGAGTTCTACGGAGAACCGGTAGGATTATCATGATCTAAGTGATTTTAGAGTGTAAAACTCTTAATTTTATTAGTGCTTATGCACCTCAATCCGGGTTAGGAGAGACTGCAAGGGATGGCTTTTGGCAATCTATGGATGATCTCGTGCGAAGTATACCTTTGGATGGGAGTATCATAATTGGGGGTGACCTAAATGGATATGTAGGAAGTACTAATGATGGATATAGAACCACACATGGAGGACACGGGTTCGGAGAAAAAATGACATGGGAGAATCAATTCTCGATTTCATGGTAGCCTATAATTTAGTCATAGCTAATATTTTGTTTCAAAAGAAACAAAAACATCTTATTACATTCAGGAGTGGGCAATTTATGTCTTAAATAGATTTCATTCTACTTAGATGTAGAGAAGTGACCCGTTGTTGGGATTACAAAGTTATCTTTGGTGAAAGCCTCACAACACAACATACTTTTTAGTTTGGACTTGCTTGCTAAGCATAGATTACAAAAACTAGCAACAAAAGAGCCTCCCAAAATTAGATGGTGGAATTTGAGAGGAGAAACAAAAACAATTGAAATAATGAAAGACAATGTGCTTAGTAATGGAGAGTGGGATGATGATTCAAATCCTAATGAGATGTTGGGTAGAATGTCTAGGCTCATTAAAGATAAGAGGTTCTAAGTGAAATCAATGGAATCAGAACATGCTTGTGAAAGGACACGTGGTGGTGGAATAAAAAGGTAGAGAGACCTATACATGAGAAAAAAACCAATTTAAGATAGGGCAGAAATCAAGAAATATGGTCGATTGGGAAAATTACAAGTAAGCATGAAGAGCCGCTAACAAAGCTGTTAGTAAAGGTAAAGATAAAGCTTTAGATGATTTGTACTCCAATTTGGAAACGAAGGAGGGAGAGAAAAGAATTTATAAGCTCGCTAAGGTGCGGGAGCGAAGAAGTAGAAACCTTGATCACGTAAGATGTATTAAGGGCAATAACCAAAGGGCTTTAGTGAAAGACAAACAAATTAGGGAAAGATGTGAAACCAATTCTAAAGGTTTGTTGTGAGGTAATATGGAAGGAGAGGCAAATCATGGGATAAAAAATAACAACAACAAAAGTGAATCAATTGAAAAAGATGAAGAAGAATAGAGCGCTAGGAACAGTTGGCATCCCAATCAATGTTTGGTCTCTTTTAGGTGAAACTTGAGTGTGTTGGTTGACTCAATTATTGAACAAAAATTTAGCCTAAAAAAAGGATGCCTGATGAGTGGCGCAAGAGCATAATAGTATTTTTTTTTTTTAAGCAAAGGAGATATTCAAAGTTGTGCCAATTATCGAGTGATCAAACTCATGAGTCACACAATGAAACTTTGGAAAAGGATAATTGAGGGTCACTTAAGAAAAGCCAAATATATATGAAAATTAATTTTAGTTTATGTCAGGTAGGTCAACAACAAAAGATATTTTTATTCTAAGAAAACTATAGAGAGATTTAGGGAGAAGAGGAAAAATCTTTACATGACTTCTATTGACCTAGAAAAGGCTTGTGATAGAGTACCGAGGAGACTGATTTGGAGAACCTTGAGAAATAAATACATATCCAACAACTACGTTGAGATTATTCAAGATATGTACGAGGGTGCAACCACTTACATTAGTACCGTTTATCAGAGACAACGGAGTTCCTTGTTGAAGTAGCACTCTATCAAGGACCAACTTTAAGCTTGTACTGTTTTCACTAATCATGGGCGACTTAATATCAGGAATCTATAATGAAGTATCATGGTGTATGTTTTTTACAAATGATAAGTAATGTAGTATTGATTAGTGAGACGAAACAACAACTCAATGCAAGGTTAGAACTATGAAGGAGAATGTCGGAGTCAAATGATTTGAAAAGTAGTAGAACTAAAACAAAATACATGAAATGTAACTTTAGTGGGTTAGATGATAGTGAGAGCAACCTAGTAAAAATAAGAAGTAATTTGGTTGCACATTGTGATAAGTTTAGACACTAATCTTAAGGAGGTTTCGACTTATATATAACGAATAGAATAAGAGTGGGGTGGGCAAAATGTAGACAAGCTAGTGGGGCCTTGTGTGATAAAAGAGTTCTTCTCCTAATAAACAATTTTGTAAAATAGTTATTAGACATGTAATGCTCAATGGAGCAGAGTGTTGGGCCAATGAAGAAAGACAAATAGACAAATATAGACAACGGTGATGCATATGGTACGTCGGATGAGTGGTTTAACTCTAAAGAATAGAGTTAGAAATGAATGGATTAGGGATAGTTTAAACATAGCTCCAATAGATGACAAATCAAGAGAAACTTGTTTGAGGTGGTTTGGTCATGTTAGTAGAAGATCAAACACGGTATCAATGTATATAGTTCAGAGGCTACAAATCAAAGGCAAGGTTGGAAGGTTGGAATTGTGAAGGAGAATGTTGTAGTCAAATGATTTGAAAATTAGTAGAACTAAAATAAAATATATGGAATGTAACTTTAGTGGGTTAGATGATAGTGAGAGCAACCTAGTAAAAATAAGAAGTGATTTGGTTGCACATTGTGATAAGTTTAGACACTAATCTTAAGGAGGTTTCGACTTAGATGTAACGAATAGAATAAGAGCGGGGTGGGCAAAATGTAGACAAGGTAGTGGGGTCTTGTGTGATAAAAGAGTTTTTCTCCGAATAAACAATTTTGTAAAATAGATATTAGACATGTAATGCTCTACGGAGCAGAGTGTTGGGCTAATGAAGAAAGACAAATAGACAAATATAGACAACGGTGATGCATATGCTACGTCGGATGAGTGGTTTAACCCCAAAGAATAGAGTTAGAAATGAATGGATTAGTGATAGTTTAAAGATAGCTCCAATAGACGACAAATCAAGAGAAACTTGTTTGAGGTGGTTTGGTCATATTAGTAGAAGATCAAACACGGTATCAATGCATATAGTTGAGAGGTTACAGATCAAATGTAGCAGGAGAAGAGGCAGACCTTTGTAAACATGGAGGGATGAGATGAAAAAGGGCATGTTAGACTGTAGAGTAATTGATGGTTTGATTTATGACACGGTCAATTGGAGAAAAGGAACTTGTAAAGCCAACCCCGGATAGATGGGATGCTGGCTTATGATGATGACGTGAGCAAAAAGCTAAAAATCGAAATGAAGTTACCCCAGGAAGGGAAGGAATAAAGAGCAAGGGGGGAAAATAAAGAGGGGAAATTTTAATAAATGGTCTAAGAATCACTAATAATATAATGATACTAATTATATTAAGGTTGAAAATTAATTATAAAATTTGTCTTTCAACATTACCCTAGCTTTTGCATGCGTCTCTACAAAATTGAAAAGACAAGACAGAGAAAGTGAAAGAGAAGGGCAACAATGATTGGGTTTTTTTGCTCTGTCGCCTTCTTCTTCCATGCTGGGTTTGCAATTTTTTCTGTTTCTGAGGCTCGAGACGTAAAAATTTAAGGGGAATCCCTCCTTTTCCACTTCACCTTTTCATTTCGATTTCATTTTCATCTCTACAAGGGGTTTTTCCTATTTTCTTAATATTCGTTTCATATTTTTTCATTTTAGAAAATATTTTACCTGTAAGAATGTGATTTATATAAATCTTGAACGTGGGTGCTGCCATGAGAACTACACTGAACTTATTGTCCTTAGAGTGATGAATTAGGGGCGAACTGAACGGCGAATTATTCGAATGAATTGATTTCCAATTTATGACCTTTTTCACAAATCTGGTAACTCTGGTTTGACGTGAGTTTCTAGCAGTTTCTTACGTAGAAAAAAGGCTTTAACATGAACCAGTTCGCTCGTACACGTGGTTGCGGTTGAACAGCAGGGCCAGGCTGAGGTTTCGAACATTCTTTTCAGTTGTTTGATAGAAAGCCTGGATAGAAGGATATTTATTTTTGATGCAGAAATGGATTTCTAAACTCTTGCAATTGGATTTGTGTAGGCTTTGAATTTCATCTGCTACTGGTCTTTTATCTTGTGCAATTCCATGGAATCTGCTTCATGCCCTGCAACTCCTCGTTGGAACGTGGAACGCCCCTTTCTCACTGGCCGATTCCACCAGGTCACATTTATTCCCTAAACCCATTTCTCCATTTCCCTGTCATTTTCATAGAAGGTCGCTGATTTCTCCATTTTGGATTCTCGATTGCAGGAAATCAAATCTTCTGTCGCTCAAATTATGGGAAGCAACAAAGGAATTTCTTCTGATTCCTTCAGGTATAGATCTAACTGCATTGTATTTTGGATTATTGGGTCCTTTTTTTCCGAATCTGTGTTTGGGTGCACACAAAGGGAAATACTGTCCTGTAAAATTGCCACCATTTTTAAGGATTAATGGCTGTACCCATTTCTGCTTTTAGTGTCAGATGGTCGTTTTCCAGGAAAGTACTTTGTCTTCACTATCCAGAATGGTCATTTTCCAAGTACTCACTCTCTCTGCATGATTTTGGACTTTAGAGGATTTAGGGTTTGGAAGCAACTTATTTACCAAAATGGAGCTGGTTTCGATTTTGTAAAATAGAATTTCCAGAAATGCATTCTGGGAGCCGTTCGGATGGGTGAAATGGTGAAATATGACATTCAATGAATGTGCATTTCTAGGTTTTGTTGACCAGGTCACCCTACTTCTCAGAATGCCATGTTGCATGAGTATGGGTAGGTGTATTGGAATCTGACACCAATACGAGGTATCAGACTCGGCCAATCTGAAAATGTAGGATTTGCAGACTCAGAATATTTAAATGAATTTAAATTTACATTTGTCTTTAAATAGAAATAAAGTCTTAAGTTAACACTGATATAAAATGATGTACTAGTTTTACTGTAAACAATGAAGTGACATATATATCAATATTTTAGTTATTTTTCAAAAGCAAAAAGCTGTGATAATACTTTTGTCATCTTGGAAAACAGTATATAAAGTACTTGAAGAGTTCATGAAGAGGCAGACATGGAGAAGTTTCTAGCATCTAGCATGAGTGTGTTGAAGATTTGTGTAACATAAACTGAATGCAAGAAAGTGAATTTTCATAATTTTCTGTTTGGAAGCATGGCGAGGGAAGTACTTTGTTGGATATATCCATTTCTTAACAAAAGAGAATAGGTTAAACCCTTTTTTTTTTTTTTCAAATGTGGTTCTTGTGTTTTGGTCACAACATCAAAACAGTGTTGTGGCCAATGAAGGCTCCAATCACCTTCTAAAGGGTATTTTTGTCATTTGTAGAAAAGATGTTCTTAACGTGTCACATCATTATTTTGGTACTGTGACTATCTTAGGTGATCCTGTTTCTTCTATTTTTAGTTAAAATGGTTATTCTTCGAAATATGATATTCCTCCATGCATTCCAATGTGGACTCTTTATGGCCTTAAACAATTATTAGAATACCAAATAACACAAGCAGTTATTTTTGAAGGAAAGGAAATCTGGATAACCAAATAGTGCATGCAGTTATTATTATTATTTTCTTGAAAATTGTTTTTTTTTTTCCATTAATTGTAATCGAAAGTGAATCCATATAACTAAGTTAACTCTTTAGTGGTGGTTGTCTATTTCTGCATAAAAATTACATTTGGGTTCGATCCATGTTAGCTGACGGGCATTGTGAAATCTTGTCTCATGTTGGGCTATGGAAATCCAATGTTTTTGTTGTTTGTCCTAAAACCTTTATTTCTATTGAAAATGAATGACATGTTCTCTTGTTGAACGAGGAAAACCTCCCCTTTTTCTTCATTAAAGTTTTTGATCCATATGGGAAATAGATTCCTTGGAGGAAAATGTCTCATTTTTTGTTTCATGGCAAATGGATCTTATTCCATGGAAGAATAGAGAAGGGTCTCATTTTCTATGCTTTTTATTTTCCATCAGCTGGAAAATGATGAATAACCCCTTAGGCTCCATTTGAAGCTTGGAAAAGAAAGTACTTTTTTTTGGGGAAAGTAACCATTTTAACAAAAAACAACTATTTTTCTCCATCTTAGTTAGAAAATGATGTTCTTAGTAAGTACTTTCCTTTTCATGGTTTGAAGCAAAGTTTTTAGGGTAAAGGTTGCAGCCTGCACTAGTACCTTATATTGTAGTTATCTTCTACAACCGAGATTGTATGTTGCACTTGTTTTCCCTCAATTCATTTTGTGCATCCATGGTGGATGGCATACTTAGCTGCCATTCTATTGGGATTTTTCTAACCATTCATTCAATTGACTTTTGCTTGTAGAATGTGACAACCAATGCTAAATTTTTACAATGGTGGGCTTTGCAGAATTGCCTTGTTAGCTTTTTTATTTTTAAATTTTTTGTTGGGCACTCTCGCCCAGTCATGGGAGGGTCCATTGCCTGATTTGTTTTGATCAAGGAGGTGGAACCATGTTGTATTGGTTTACTGCATACTTGGATTGATTCTTTCATGGAATTAACAACTTTTTCTTAATTTGGTCTCTCAGCAGTCGAGGCTCACAAAACCCTATTGGTTCTTATCCTACGTCTGTTCAGGTATGTCTTTTCCTTAGTTTTATGCTAAGTTGCAAGGGTATAGGTATATAAGAATCTGATATGTGTGAGACTTCTGATGCAGCAAATCCCAAAACACAGGATTCATGGATTTGGTTTAAAATGTAAAAATAACAAATAAAAAAAATTATTGATAGACTTAACTTGAAAAATAATATTATGCTAGTAGGAAATAGTATTAACTTGAAAAATGATAATATTGGTAGGGCATTGCAAAATAATATTAGCTAGTAGGAAATAATAGTTTATGACAAATTCGACTTGCATTAGAAGAATCCATCAAAGAGTATGTGAAATGTTGATTTTTTTTTTTTAAATTAAAAAAATAGTCTGACATGGGTATGTGCACTTTTGAAGAAGCCATGTAACATAGGTATTATTTGAAGTGTACTGCATAACTTGGCATGTTCTTGCATAATTTGCTTGCCAATGTTTCAAAGGCTTCATTTTGTCACATTTGATGCATATTAAAAAACTTAGTGTGTCATCGTCATCATCGTCGGAGGCATTTATCTCATCAATCTGGGGTGACATTTACAAGTGGATTTGGCAAAATTTTCCAATGAGTCAATTGGCCATTTGATGCCCATAGGACTTGAAACCACAACCTTAAGATCACAACCGTGAGCACTCAAGAACTTAGTGTGTGTATGTAGTCAGTTGTCCATTTGATGCCTATGGGACTTGAACCCACAACTTAAGGTTGCAGCCATGACTCAAAAAGTGTGCGCGCGCGCGTGCACGTTCACGTGTGTTTATGTGTTTGCTTTATAATTGATAGTTGACACTTGACACTTATCTGTACAAGTTTCTTGTTCTTAATGTGAAGGACATCATATAAATTTACATAGTGTAGGTTAAATTTTGCTCTGTGAAGTTGTTGGATGTTGAAGAATTGGCACTTTTTTCTTCTTTGAAAGATGGTGTTATTGAGCAAAATAGAATGCAATGACAAGAAAGCCAACTTGGCCAACACTCGCTTACAAAACAAATGCCTTCAAATAAGATTCCAGTTTACTTCCTTAGTGTCTTCAAATGTCCGGCGGAGGTGGCAGATAAGTTAGACAGGATTCAGAGACAATTCTTGTGGAATGATGATAGAGAAAAGCGCAAATTACACTTGGTCAGGTTGTCTTAGGCCTGTACATCTACGAAGGAAGGGGGTTTGGGTCTTCGTCCAGTTCATAAGGTCAATGCTGCTCTGCTGGGGAAGTGGTTATGGCGGTTGGGGGATTCTTTGGATGGTTTATGGAAGGACATTATCCACAGGAAGTATAGATTGTTGGGTAGTGCCTGGCGGATGTTAATGTAATAGGAGAGATTTTGGTTTTTGGAAGGGTGTGTGTTCGATTGCTCATGCTTTTGATCGTCACATTAGGTATTTGCCTTATACAGGAGAGGACATATTATTTTGGTTGGATAAATGGTTGGGAGATGCTCCATTGGCTCATCTGTTTCCGGATCTTTATTCTTTTGCGGCTAACAAAAAAGCTACAGTTAAGGACTGTTACGATATCATCCATAATAAGATTGTTTGGGGCCCCCAGTTTCGTAGAGAGTTGGAGGATTGGATGGTGGAAGGTTGGATGTCTCTCATGACGTTGTTGGGAAGTGTTTTTGTATTGGGGCATGGAAATGATTGGCGGATTTGGGAGCTAGATCCTTTTGGTATTTTTTCAGTGAAGTCTTTTTGTAATAATCTTTTGATGGTTGGCGTAGCTCCTGTTGTTCATCCTCAGATTTGGGAGGGAGTCTCCCCTTTTAAGGTGAAGGTGTTTGGTTGGCTTGCAGGGTTACAAAAAATCTTGACTATTGATAATTTTAGATTGAGGAAGATGTTTATTGTAACGCTTGCCCCTTGTGCTTAGCTGCAGAGGACACGGTGAATCATTTACTTTTTCATTGTAGTTTCTCTACTCGCATTTGGGAGCATTTCTTTTAGCTTTTGGGTATTGCTTTCTGTATTCCTAAAGCTTGGTGTGAGTTGTTTAATGAAGAAGTTGTGTTTCTTTGCTAGTTCTTTTCGCCGGCAGTTGTGGAAAGCGACATCCTTGAGTATCGTTTGGTCCAATTGGTTAGAAAGGAATCAGATGGTCTTTCATGGGAAGGTAGGCTCCTTTGCTGACACTCTAGATAAAATTAAGCTGCGGGTTGCTTGGTGGGTGGTTGGCTTGATGAAGTTCCGTCATCTTTTAGTTTCAGAGATGTGTAGGGATTGAGCTTTGGTGGATTCTTTTTGATGTAGGACACGGATGGACTAGGCTTAATTTGTCTATTTTAGTATTATTTTTTTTTATCTTTTTCGTTCCTACTTAGATTAGGCTTTCCATTTTTATATTTTCATATTTTTAGTAATGGTTGTATTCGATCATCTTAAGATCAAAAGTCCCTGCATAGTAGGATTAAATTTGTTTCCTATTTGGTTTTGGAGTCCTAGCTTAGATAGGAAAGCCAGGTCGGTGGCCTTCCCAATCTATTTTTGTTTATTTGTTTTCCTATAAATACCTACGGATGTAAGAGAGACATATACATGATGAATTGAATAAAAAATATCTTCAAGGCATAGCCTTTTTCCTTATCTTCTTTGTTACTTCTTTTTCGTGCCTAGTTGCGGGCAGTGCTCCTCATCAATTGGTTCAGAGCCAAGGATTTCTCTGTATCCCTGTTATATAGAGACGTTCTTATTCGGAAACAGGCCCTTGCATTATCAGGGACAATCGTGATTTCCCCTCCCATCTCTTCTCCCCTTTTTCCCCCCCAAAAAAAAAACAAAAACAAAATAGAGGCCACAACAAGCACATACCTATTCGTAGGCTTCCTCTCGGCAACCGCATCAACCAGTCTGTTCTCCTTCGCCTTGCTTTGCCACAAACCCAGATCTGTCCTGCTACAAGGTTTCCGCCATCGCAAAGCTTTCGCCAATCCTTCCGCTCCCTCTGTTCTTTCCCTTCTTTCGTTTCTATTCCCTCTTCCGCCATACCTCTCTTTCCACCATTAACCCTTTCGCCCAATTCCAATCGTGTTTTTACCCCAAGCGCAGCCCTAAATTCATTATGTCCATACATGCGTAACTTATTCCCTTTCCCCACCTGTGTTTTTCCCTACGGAAGCCCTAATAACTCACTATCCCGACACGTGTTACACACCTTACCCTCAGTTTCTCATCCCATTTTCGCCCAAAGCTTTTTGACCGAGCCATGGCCCCCACCTTTTCGTTTGTCCCCATCTTTTTTTTAAATTACCCATTCCATACCATGTAGTCCAGTACAACCCGATCCCCTCCGCAGATCTTAAATCCATGTCCTACTCGTGGGTCCCACCTCACCCATCCATTCCACCTTTTCCCATTCCAACCGTCATGTCTTGGATTCTGCGGCACCCCGATCTGCGTACTCGCATCAAGTCTACCTGATAGCATCCAACAACACTGGTGGTAAATCTCTCAGTGACTCTTAAGTTCAATGAATTTAAATCCAAGTTTTACCTCTGACGTTATCTCTGACATTCGATCTGAATTTCATGAATTTTTCTAAGAATTTAGAGAAATATTGCTTGGCCGCGAGTACACAACCTCGATGAAGATGAACAAAACCTCGACATATCTGTCTACTTCCTCGAGATGTGTGCCAACTCCTCCCAAGTCAGACTCAACGTTCATGACTGCTTCTCCAGAAGTCGTGACACCACAGACTTTGCCTGTTTTGACGACAAAGCCAGTTGTGTTGCCGGCACCACAATTGGTGCAACCGACAAGTGTTGCACCACCACCCCCACTACCAACACCTTCACCACCTCCCACACCACCATTGCAAATTACCCAACCATCTCCATTACCCAAACCTAGTCCCATTACGGTTACTAAGGATTCATCTATGGTTCCCCGTACCGTGTCATGCTCACCTCATATCTTCTCATTGGTGCCTTGTCCTACCAACCTTCAGGACCATGTGATTACAACAGTGCCATATGACGACCCCCTTCGCCATCAGTTTGGTTCGTCCATGTCTGAGCCCGTTTGTGGTCCTTGGCTTCATTGTCCCACAGAAGGAAAGCTCTTATCGTCCGTACCTTGAAGATTGTGTAGTTCAAAGCTTCATCATTCGCATCTTTGGACTTGGTCTTAATCTCTGTTTGGTACCTTCTGCTTTTGCTAATTTCAACTCGAGGACGAGTTCTTTTTAAGACCGGGGGAATGATGATGGACTACGCCTAATTTGTGTATTTTAGTATTATTTATTTTTATCTCTTTCTTTTCTACTTAGATTAGGTTTCCCATTTTTATATTTTTCGTATTTTTAGTAATGGTTGTATTCGATACTCTTAAGATCGAAAGTCCCTGCATAGGAGGATTAGATTTGTTTCCTATTTGGTTTAGGAGTCCTAGTTTAGATAGTAAAGCCAGGTCGGTGACCTTCCCAATCTATTTTCGTTTATTTGTTTTCCTATAAATACCTATGGAAGTAAGAGAGACATATACACAATGAATTGAATAAAAAATATCTTTAAGGCATAGCCTTTTTCCTTATCTTCTTTGTTACTTCTTTTTCCTGCCTAGTTGCAGGCGGTGCTCCGCATCACTTTTAGTGGTCATTCGGATTCTCGACCTCCTGTTCCATGTTCTCCTCCTTCTTCAGGGCTTGTCAAACTCAATTTTGATGGGAGTTGTATGCGGGAAGTTGGTCTTGCTTGTTATGGAGGACTCATTTGTAATGATGTAGGGAATACTCTGATTTCTTTTGCTGGCCCTCTTTCATAATGGGTTGGTAATTGATGTGGAATTGTTCGCATTGTGGAGATGTATTTTGGAGTTGGAAGAGCTAGGGGTTTAGGGGAGTTTGGTGGAGGGTGATTCGAAAGTTGTGGTGGGGTGGGTGTTGGGGTCTCTCTGCCCTTGGCAATACCTAGATAAAATTGAGAGGATTCGTCTTGCTATTGCTTCATTTGATTTTAAGATTGCTTGGGTCCTGCGGTCAGCTAACTCAGCTGCTAATTCTTTGGTGAGACAGGGGTTGTCTTAAGATGTGGAAATTGTAAACAGATTGATGTAATTTTTGGCGGTTTTTTGGATGGTCTTCCTCTTTGATGACCCTCTTCTTTGTATCCTTTTGTGTTTAATGAAGTTACCTTTAAAAAAAAAAGCCTAAATAGGCCAACCACCACCAAGCAGTTTAACTTAAAAAAGCCAGGCCCATCCACCTTCATGCTGGGCACTCCTCACCTTTGCCTATGACCCACTTTGTTCCTAGAGATACCTTCTATTGCTAGTTCATTAGCCTCCCTATTTGCTTGTCGAGGAACATGGATGAAGAATTGGCACTTCTATATTAACTTTATGTGGGGTTTGATGTCATATTTCCTTTTTGTAACGTGGAGAGTATTCATTTGATTTATTTATCTTAGTTATAGATAGTTTGATATAAGAAGTTGAACATGAGATCCTACAGTGTATTTTTTTTTTGTAGATGATACAATAATAATTAGTAAAACAAGAAGTCAATTAAACAACAAATTGCAATTTTGATGAAAGTTTTGGAGGTGAGCAGTTTGAAAATTAGCAGAACAAAAATAGGTCGATAGCATAGATGTAGTGCAATTTTAATAAAGAATATGAAGGAGCCAGTCTAAGTTAATAATCACCTAGTGCAACATTGCACTATATTTAGATATATAAGGTTCAATCATAGAGATAGGTGGAGGATGTGATTTAGCCATTAGGAAGGGTACAGGGTGGGCAATTTAGGCAGGCTAGTGGTGTTCTATGTGGTAAGAGAGTATTGGTTAGACTTAAAGACCGATTCTATGCGATAACTACTATACTAGTTATGCTTCATGGAGTGGAATGTTGGGCAACAAAAAAAATCCAGTCGGAAAAGTATAAGCAATCAAGATGCGTATGATGAGATGGATGAATGGGGTTATGTTGTAAGATAGAATTAGAAAAGACTACATTAGGAAAACATTAAATATAACCTTGATAGATGAGTAGATAAAGGAAGAGTATCAAAGATGGTCTGGAAATGTCAATAAATGACTTGAGATGACCGTGATACAAAAAAATTATAAGTTGTATGTGGTAGGGGCTAGGAGAAGGGGAAGGTCTTTTAACTTTAAAAACTTGAGCCAAGGGGATAATGAATGTAAAGTGATGAAGGATGTGGTTTTTGATACGGGAGAAGGAAAATATAGGACTTGGAAAGCTGACGCCTGATAGACGGGATAATGGTTGATGACTACGACGATGAGAAATATGAATGGTATAGTAAAAATTGAAATTTAGGTTAAGTCAGTGGTTATTGATTTATTCAAGTACTATTGAGCATTGAAATAATCAATATACATGCTACAATTTGTTTGTTAGTGTATGAATGTTGTTAGAGTTGTTTCTGAGATATTGGTGGATATGGTGTAGAAATTGGAAAAGGTTTAGAGGGACTTCTTGTGGGATAAAGGAGAGAAGAAAAAGTTCCACTTCTTAGGCATGGAAGTGTCTTTTTGGGTAGGATATATGGGTTGAAGATATCGCTCAAAATTTGCTTATTATTATTATTATTATCATTATTTTGGACATGTTATTTCATTAAAAACAAAAACCGGCATAAGATCCGTCAAAAGGTACAGAGGATTGGAAAAAGCCTAACATTGGCACACCACAAACACCCAGAGAAAAAGGAAAGGGCATAAAACAAATTATAAAAGGACTATCAGCTATTGTAGCCCAATACAATTCTTCCAAGCTCTCGAGATATCTGAGATGGAGAAAGAATGAAACTGAGGAAGCGAAGAAGCCCAAGCTGCGCACTTTGCCTTGACTCGAAAAGTGACCTCCTTCGAGGATTCCTCACAATCAGCATTCAGAAGCATCTCACCCTAACCATAGTAAAACAAAAAATAACAACTTGGAGAGAGGATCAAACTACATAATGATTGCCAGAAACCTAGGTTTTAGAATGCCCCTAGATGACCATCTCACTTGATAGACTATGCAAAGTGTGTTCTACAAATTAGAGAGTGGGAAACATGTGACAACAGACAGACTTCTAGGTGAAGTTAGGTTGATTGTTCTTGTGATATCTTTATCAAAGTAGCCTGAATCCATCCTTAAAAGATCAACTTATTAAAGCACCACAAACCATTGAATGTTTTAATCTAGATTACTCCTAAGTAAATAGATGTGAAAGACTTGTATTGCCCAAGTGCCCCTGCTAACTTATTACTAATCAAATGAAGTCGTCTTCTTCGTATTGGTTGGGTGGAAAGAATCAAATGAAACTGAACTTTTTAGTATAGGAGAACCTTGACTATATGGACTTCCCTAGGGTTAGGAAAGCTGCTTATTGAAAGCGACTCGGAAAATGCAGTTAAATGGGTTACGGGAGTGAAACGACCCCTTTGGAGATTAACAATAGTGGTTAGGGAGATAAAGGCTTTACTCATTGGCCGAGAGATAACTTTTTCTGAAGTCCGGGCTAACGGAGTTGCATACTTCTTTGCGAAACACGGAATTGACTCACTACTCCAGGGTGTTATTTATCTGACTCATAGGGTGGTTAGCCCAGACGGATGTTTGTGTAGTTTTCAGTGGTTAGGCTGGTTTGTTTTGTACTCATTGGAGTCGTGGTTATTTTTGGCACATTTGCTATTGTGGGCTGGGTTATACTGTATGTTTTTGCTTTTTTTCTTTCTATCTCGGGTTTACATCACTTAAACCCATTTTCCCCTTTTTATGTTTCTTGTACTTTCATGTTTTTACTAATGATATTTATCCTGTTACAGCTAAAAAAAGAACTTAATACTAATCAAAACTTAATAAGTTAGGGTTCAAACAAAAGTAGCTCAAGATAAAGAAGTTTTTAAACAAACCCAAAATAAGTGAGTGTCCCAGTAAACCCATTCTTGTGGATCATTTGAACCATAGGTTTTTCGTAATATATCGATGAGTTCCATACCCACATGAAGGACACAGTTTCTCCTTGATACTTTTATCTCTTTTCATCTTTATCATGTAATCCTTGGTTATCGTCAGAATCTAATCTGTCTCGAAGTAGGTACGCCTCATCATATTTCTGTTAGTTATGAAGGAATCAAAACCTTTTATTGGACCTTTATAGTTCGACTATGAGCACTGTCCAATTGTGCTATGGGTTTTAATTTATTATTACTAGCTGTTTTTTTCTGTTCTCTCTGTTGAAATTAGATTTTATGCTTCACATTTAATTGGCCTCTTGCTTCTCTATTATGTTATTATTTTTGTTTGCAGTCAAGAAATCTGTCTTTTGTATATAATTGCTGGTTATTTTAATTCCCATTTATGATGTAGAAAGAAAATCATTCTTCATTTCAATATATTATCTTTAATTTGTTTGTTTTAGTTTGCTATACTATTCTGTACTTGTTGCATTTTTCTTACGGAAGCAATGCATTTGTTCTAACTGGTGGTTATTCTTGTAGAATTTTTAAAATAGAATTTTCCATTAAAATTTTAATGTTTCATTATCTGTGCATGATTTGGTGGCTGCTTTTCATG
This sequence comes from Chimonanthus praecox, assembly GCA_022113865.1. NCBI lineage: Eukaryota > Viridiplantae > Streptophyta > Magnoliopsida > Laurales > Calycanthaceae > Chimonanthus > Chimonanthus praecox. Next base: position 44,962,923 of record CM039095.1, read on the forward strand.
AAATTAGGAGCTCTTAGTCATAGATGATCTTCTGTCTGCTTTGGCTGGAATTGAGGGGCGGTATATTTCAGTGAAAAGAGTTCGTGGGAAGGAAGGTCATGTTACCTTCCAGATTGATGCATCCATGGATTTAGCACTACAGGTGTAGGGAAAATGGTCCATTTATTTGGTTTTATTTGTTGGTTTTCTGAACTGATTTGAACTTACTGTTTCAGGAAATGACAAAGCGGATATTTCCTATCTGTGAGAACTTTTTGGCAATAAGTCATTTTGTTGAGTCAAGGTCCCATTTCAAGAGTGGTTTAGTCAATCATGCCTTTGCAGCTGCAATAAGATCACTTCTTCTGGTAGGTGTATCTGTATTATTAATCATCATTTGTTTTGTTTAGTTTAGGTTACAGGTCAGAATGAATTCTTTGCATAGTCCTGTTATAAGATTACTGTGTAGCTATAAATGCTTTTACTCTTTGGTATTTATGTAGAAGGAAAGGGAGAAATTGTAGAAAATGTTAGTGTAAAAAGTTCTAGGCTAAATTTGCTCAATTGATCATTTTTGCTTTTGAGATTTACTCACTATCATCACTTTGTTCATGGTAATAATGCCTTGCCTCAATAAGCTACACTGATGAATCACTTTCTGTCAGTTCTTTTTTTTTTTACCTCCAATAATTTTGCAGCCTGTGCAACCTTTAAATGTGTAAGATTAATCATTTGCAGTTACCAAGATGTGAAAAGCTGATCTCAGAAGGGGAATGTGACTGATGATGATGTTTTGTTGGTAGTGTCCAAGATGTCCTGATTTAGTTGTTGGCTTGTGTGCATATGCATATATATGTTGCTCGATTTTGGTATTTCTTGAGAAATTGGGTTTGTCTGCCTTTAAACAAAAACTGTTATCTCATATAAATTATAGAAGGTTAGGGGGCATTTTAGACTCATGCTAAACATCCTTTTGTTAGTAGTCACACAAATTTACTTGCTTATGAAATCTGTAGCGCTATTGGCTGACCTTGTAACCTGCCTGAAAGAGAGAGCCTTATCCTTGCAAATCGAGGAGATGACCCTAGCAATGTGATGGAGTCTCCATGGAGGAATCCTCTTCCTGGTAGCCCAAGCAATGGTGTTTGCCTAATACCACTCTCAGTACTATCGCTTCCCAAGGACGCGGATGAAATGCTTTTTTTATAGTCAGAAGTTCAGCCTTGTTTGCATCCCTAATGCCTATGGGTTCAGTAAAGAAAGATAGGACTTCCCCTCGATGGTTATGTAGCACTCTTCAGGGATGGACCAGGTATCTGATGTTCAATGTTTTGGTTACCCTCTTCAGGGATGGACCAGGTATCTGATCCATGCCTTCAGAAGCAGACTTGGAAGATAGGTGGAGGTGGCCGAAATGAATCTGAATCAGACGGACTGTTCTTTACTAAACTTTCTACTAGAGATTGGAATCCTCGAGCAGCTATTGTCCACGGTATCCTTGCATCTCAATGGTGAATAGTTTAGGATCGTGATTCGAGAGACAACAGAATGCAGGGCTTTCCAGGAAGTCTATCCGGTGTCTGATTCGTCGCCAGAAAATCTTCTATTTTCGCCAGAAAGGGAGTAGTCCCAGCAACCACCGTTTCTGCCACGTGGCAAGCATGTCTCTCGTTCACAGACTTCGAAAACCCAACCATCAATACTTCCGCCACGTGGCGAGCATACTGCAGGAATGGAAGAAGAAACGGGTGAAAAGGAGAGGGAGTTTCAAGGCGATGAAAAGATGGAAGAAGGCGAAAAGACTGAGAAGGAGAAGGTAGAGGCAAATCTAGGGATTGGTTGTTCCTCTGGCAACAAACGGTCGAGAGACAAACTCTCTCTCTGGGAATTGAAGGGTCTGCGAGGACCTTCGCTGTTGGAAAACAAGACAGACGAGAGGGAGTCCTGAGGCGAAGATGGAGAGCTAGCTGCAAATGTGAAGATCGAGAAGGAGAAGGACGAAACTCGAAAGGGGTTGGCTGCATCTTTGGAAACCAATCACTGGAAGATCTCCAGAATCCCTATCGCTGGATGGGGAAGTCTTCAGGGACTATCGCCTTTGCAAAAGGCTTCGAAAGAGGGACTTTTATTATCACATCCGAATTTGGGGTGTGACATTTATCCCTCTTCTGCCAACCACTCGAGTCTGGACATCCCTCAAAGCCCGGCCCATTCATTTCAGCTCATCTCATCAGCTGAATCCTTATCCAAATAAGGCCTTAGGCCCAGCTCACTTCTCGCGAGGCCCAATCTCGGATTTGGGATCAATTTCAGATCAGAATTCTGGCCGAGTTCTGAAAAAAACAAGGCTAATTTAAAAAAGAAAAAGAGACCAAAAAAGAAAAGAATAACAGATAACAAAGAGAGGCCCAACAATCGGGTTTCTGCAAAACTGCAGTTACCCCCTGTCGCTGAAACCAAAACCAAAAAAGAAAAGAAAAAGAGAACAAGCCTTGGGCCGGGTCAATTCTGTGTTGGAAGAAGGAATGCTTCGTGGTAGGATGAAGACGACATTACACTCAGGAGGCTGTTTGGAGAGGAAGACGGTGCTACCCCAAATCAGGATCCAGCAGAAAACATTCCAAGGAAGTGTGGCTATTTAAAGGCAGACAGAAAGGAAATCCTGAAAACCGGAAGAGACCTTGGGATTCAATTCAACTTAAAAAGGAGGCAGGAAGAGCATTGAGACAAATCGAGGACATTGAATGTTTATGGTCTTAACCAATTAACTATTGAGACTTGCTCATGCTTCTTTTTTAATGGTCAATCTTTTTCTTGATCCTCTCCAATGATCTTTTTGCCCCTACCATTGTAAGCATATTAAACAAAACTAGATTCATTTTACTGAAGTAAATATGTACCTCTTCTTCAGCACCTTTGATCTTATGATCTTGACCATCCATCAGTTCCTATCTTTATGATTCACATGAGTCTCATGAATCATGTCAATGATGTCAATGCTTATGTTATTAGTGGAATGAGTTGTTGACTCTATCTTACCTGAATCCAATGAAAAATCTTCTTCTTCAAATGAACAAGGTTATTTAGCTCTTGCAGAACACATGCTAGTTGTTGTGATAATTGCATAACCTACCTTTCTAGGGTTTCTAGTATGCCATTTTCCTGATCTTTTTGGTCATTATTGTCTCCTCAACCATTGTTTTGATGCCCTTTTTAATATTCCCTTTCAAGTAAGCTCCACCTTTGATTTGGTGAAAATTGCAAATTACCTGTGAAATGATGGAGGAGCTTGATTTTGGCTCCAAAAGTCATTCTAGATCCCGTCTTTGAGCAAGTGCTGAAGCATTGATGCCCAAAGAATGCTACCCATAGTTTTTTTATTCCCCTAAAGAATCATTGAAGCCAACTTTCAAAAACCAAACAATAAAATAAAATTGAAGCCCACAAATCTCAACCATGATTTAAGATACAAAGCCAACCAATTGTAATCTATATCATCATCAATTGTCCATTGTCATAATCATCATCATCATTTCAAGGTTACTAATCCCATCTATCTGGAGTCGGCTTTCTAAATCCATCTCATTTATTAAGACCTATAAAATACTATATCCTCCATTACCTTACAATTCGTCATATGCTTCTATACCCTTTCCAACCAGGTTTTTGGAAGTTCGCCTCTCCTTTTTCGTTCCTCCTTCTTGCTTGCTTTCAAGTTTTCTTGTAGGGGGCATTTCTAGTCTCCTATATGTGTGCAAACCAACTTAAATGACCTCCCCTTATTTTTTCACCTACTGGGCAACTCCAAAGGTTTTTCTGATGTGCTCATTTCTAATTCTGTCTTTTAACTTACTCAAATCATTCATATTAGAGTACACTTTTTTGTTACCATTACATTGCTTTCATATTTATCTTAATTGCCCAACACTGCGCTCCATAAAGCGTTGGTAGCGTAATAGTTGTTTTATAGACCTCCCTTTAATCTACACGATAATCTTTTGTTGCATAGCACACTTCTAGCTCGTCTACACTTAAACTACTCCACTTCCATCATTTTGGTTATGTCAAGATCTATTATTCCGTTTGGTTCATTAGTTGCCCCTAAATATCAAAATTTATCACAATGTGAAAATAAGTGATTTCCAATTTTAATCGGTTCTTTTTCCATGCTTTCTAAATCACTGAAGTTACATCTTTGCTTTACTTATTGTCAACCCTTTTTGTCTCCAAGGCTTTTCTCCTCAATTTCAATTTCAATTTCAATTTCTTGTTCAATTTATTTATTGTTTCACCAGTTGGCACTGTGTCAGGTGGAAAATCATACACTATGACACTACATCCTGTATATTTGACATATATGGGATATCACTTCCGAAAACTAGGGTTTAAGAATGATATACTCTTAACATTGAATCCAGATAGATGTGTTCAAATCCCGAGAGAGAGTGGTAGTAGGAAGTATTCATGTGGATGATGCATGGAAAAAATCATCCCCATTTGAAGGTCCTAAGCCATGATTTAAGAAACCCAAAGTTCAATGGTATTTGAGGGAAATATTTTTATGTCTGATTCAAGGGTGCATGTCATTCCAATTTGTATCAATTTTGGGCATATGATAGTTCATAGGGAAGACGTGTTTGATAGTTTGGATGGGTCACAGGTGGGCCTTACATTTTTCAGGGGTTCATTGGGTTATAAGCTCCATTTGACAAAGATGTACTGGTTCCTACTAGGACATAGCATTAATCAAATGACTTGTGACAATCTTTTAATTCAGATCATTGTACAAGTCGTAGTTTCTAATCTTGGCCATAGATTAAAAGAGATGTTAATATCCCTGTAACTAATTAAAAATAACGAAAGCAAGATTTGGAGTAGTTCTAATCATGTTGGACTTTGGATCTCCATTAATGTGAATATTGGGCCTGTTAATGGGGTTTGGTACTGGTCTCTTAAGGGCTCAATGTATGCCATGCCAAATGCCAACACCAACTTCATGTGTGATCCACAATCTCAGTTGCATTAGAATCTCATCAAGAATCTGACATGGAGATATGCTTGACATGGGTACAATTGTCATCTTTAAGATCCTAAAAAAAAGGAGTTAATAGATACAAGGTTAGAAATTTGTTGATGTTTTTTTTGGATCCCATGAGAAACAAAGGAGTTAATCAAGACAAGAATATGTCACTCTTTGGGTGAAAAACCATATACTTAGTACCCCCCTCCCTCCCCCCCCCAAAAAAAAAAAAAAAAACCTTTGTACAAGCATTTGCATGGTGACCTCAAAGTCGATTTCTACATTTGAAGTCCATGATTTGGTGTTCTAGAGAATCTCCATTGCAACATTTTGGATGGACTACATAGAAACATTACGCTTTGGAAATACTATCCCTCAGAAACATTATGCTTTGGAAATACTATTCCTCTAATATTTGGAATGTTTTCTGTTGACATAATTGCAAATAGTTACTCCAGTTTGCGTTGAACTTTTACTTTGAGACAGTGACCTAAAAGGTTAAGATAGTTCTATTGTGGACTTCTTTTGATAATTTTGGAGGTGGAGATGCATCTACGGACATTCTCTCATAAAAATCTTAGCGAATGCTTGATCTTTTCTGTTTTTCCCCTTTTATAAGGATTACCAGGCCATGGTGGCACAATTGGAGCATCAGTTCCGACTTGGAAAACTTTCCATTCAAGGTTTATGGTTTTTCTGTCAGGTAGTCTTTCTCAAATCTTGCTCCCCTCGTTAATGGTTTTCTCTACACACTACCAACTGAAGTGTCTGTTTTTAACTCTATATGTTTTAGCCAATGGTGGGACCAATGCATGCTTTGTCAACCGTGATAGAGAAGGCTTCTACTGAGAATTTAATGGGTTCTGGTGTTCTTAACCTCTTGCAAAGCCAGGTAAAGTATCTTCTCTTGTTATCTTCTATTATTCTAAGCATTATGCTAAATTGTTGTCTTTTGTTCCTTCTGATCTCAGAACATCCCATATCAAGTCCAATCTCTAAAATTTTGAATTTCAACACTGCAGATCATAGTTAAGAGTCATTGTTACTGTTTGTCAAAATTGATAGTTTAGTTATAAGGGAAAAGGGCCTATGTTTAGACACATATCATGATTATCAGGCACTCCATTTCCATGAGACATTTTGGGTCTGGCACCCTACAAAAGATGGGCCTATTATGCAGGTATAGGGTGGAGTGGAACCTGTGTTGCACACAAGACGGAGCATTGACGATTGTTGGCACAAAAATGACCAGAGAAACACATAAATAATGATTCCAATATGTGGTCTTATATAAGGAATTATTTGTCACAGTATTGTGTAAATATTATGATACGTGATTTCTATCTCACAATTTGTATGATATCACAAGAGCCAGGATTTGCATGATTAGAAATCCTACAATTCCCATGGGTGATAGATTTTTTTGGCTATTTTGGAATTCAATTTGTATGATATCACAAGAGCCAGGATTTGCATGATTAGAAATCCTACAATTCCCATAGATTTTTTCGGCTATTTGGAATTCAAGTGTTGGACTTTTGGTTTTGATGGCCTTTTTTCTTTTTTGGCTTGAGTAGGGGCCTAGTTCTTCGAATTTTTTGGGGGATTTTTAGTTTATTATTGGCCTTTTTATTTGCATAGTACTTTTTGAAGTTGGAATTTTGAAATTTGAATTCCAATTAATTAGTTAGACATTGCTTAGTTGGTTTTTTGTTTTTTATAGATAACAGAAGGAACATTGAAAATAGCATGTGGGCCACCTGATGCAAATATTCGTCAATAGATGCGTTCTTGATCCATTATGGTCTGATTAGACCATGGACCTCATCAATCCCTATCTCAAAAATTGCAAATTGTGGTAGAAATTCTATACAATGATGGATTGGCTTTTGAGGACTGCAAATTGATATTTAAATAAAAAAATGTAGTTGAAAGTCCTTTGAATGTTTCAAGTTACACAATTGGCTTGAGATCATCTGACCAGTGTAGTTTTGGTGTGTGGTCATTGTGTTTTTTTTTTTTTATGACACAGAGAGAAAAGAAGGAAGGGGGGGGGGGGGGGGGGGGGTGGTCTCGAGCACAGCCCTACTAAACCCCCAACCCCCCTCTCCCCTTTGAGTGATGTCCCACACCCCATAGGATAGCCACCGAGTTACGCCACGGGGGCTTGAACTCGCACCATCCCGTTTCCTGAGGCGGAATGTTACCAGCTGAGCTACCCCTTGTGGGGGGTGTATGGTCATTGTGTTATGGTTAATAGTTTGTGTCTCATTCTTGAATGGGTACATGCATACTAGGCTTGATGGCTAAGCTAGATCAATGTTTGATAAAGTCCTTTTGGCTTTCTTTTCAGGAATAAAATAGTCAATCGGGGATACTAGGCTTAATGGCTAAGTTAGATTGATGTTTGATGACTATAATGCTTTATTTGATAACATGAGATTTTGTTATTGGTTTGCTTTATTTATTGTGAGGTCATTCTGCTTTTGAAGCTTTGGTTTTCAATTTCATCTGTTGAAGATGCTACCTGAACTGTTATGTTTTAAGGACAAGTGGACTACCTTTTGACGAACGTGTTGGGGGGGGTGGAAGTTGGAGGTGGGCTTTAAATCTTTTTTTGAAACATTGACTGAATATCATTAAGAAAAGAAAGGAAATACATAAAGTACACAGCTGAATCCAAGTATAAGAGATATATACTCAGAACCACCAAAAAAAGGGAAAAACAAAGAAGCAAAGAATAAAGAAAAATAATCCACAAACATCCTCCCAACAAGGATCCAAAAGAAGCCCCCAACCCCAAGAGTACAAAGCTAGTGGGAAGTGAAGAACTCCAAAGATGGAGAATGAGAATCAACACCCGCTTTCGCCAAAGAATCTGCAACACAATTTGCTGATCGAGGGGTATGGATAAAGGAGACACCTCCACGCTTGCACATCCTCCATATGTCCCTAGCCACACCGATCAATCTCCATGGGGGAAAACTCTATTACTAGCCCAAGTGATGACATTAGTAGAATCACCTTTGATAACAAGAATACCACTCCTAAATCCAAACCAAACCTGAAGAGCTCTCCTAATTGCCCACAATTCAGCCTCATTAGACTCCATCAACCCAACTGACTTGGAAAAGGCTACCAACATTCTACCCCTATCATCATGTAATACCCCTCCAATTCCAGCCGGACCTGGTTTACCCCTCGCCGCCCCATCGACATTGAACTTGCATGAACTTAGAGGGTGAACAACTCACTTCACCACTTTCTTTTTGCCTTTACTAACGCCTTTCATGCACCCCTCCCAGGACAAGTAAAAATCCTCAGGATGCAGCCCCCGAAACTCCTTACATACAGACAACCATCCGATTACTTGCCATTTTGCCTTTTCAAACACACCTATAGGATCCCCCTTCCTACCCTCAAATATCCTCGCATTACGTTCTTTCCAAACAGCCCACGAGACAGCGAACATGATCATTTTCCATGCCACCCTATGCCTTCCTCTAAAGGGGCTCCTCGACCAAGACTCAACTAGCTCCTCCACATCACCACTTAGAACCCACGAACACCCAAGCAAGCTCAAGAACGAATACCAAACCACCCATGTGAATCGACATTTGCATAACAAATGGTCAACAGTTTCTTCCTCATCCTCGCATAAAGGACACATAGTTGGAGCCTCAGGTGGAATAACACGCATTCTCATAAGATTGTGTCTGACAAGGATCATTTTTTTCAACACCGTCCACATAAAGAATTGAATTCTAGGAGGGACTAAATTGTTCCAAGCCAAACTACAAGTGGGAGGAGAGACCGAGGGTGAAGCATAAGCTGAGAGAAGAATTGATTTAACCGAAAAAGATCCTGATGGCTCCAAGGACCATATCCATTTTGTCCTCATCTTCCGTCCACAAAATGGTTGCACTAAGGATTCCAATCAAAGTTTGGTGGATACTTTCCTCGAAATCACGCAAAACCCTCCGAAAAGAGATAAGTCACAGTGGAGAACCATTAACCTCACTATAGTAATCACTGATCAGAGCTTCCCGATTCTGAACCACTCTAAAAAGTCTGGGGAAAACTTCCATTGAGGGCCTCTCCCACATCCATGTATCTTGCCAGAATAATACCCTTCTGCCGTTACCCACCAGCAACCTAATCCCCCTTCGAAACGCTTCTCCGTACTTTCCTTCTCCCCTCCCAATTTTCATTAGGGCTTTAACAACAGACGACCTAGCCCTAGCGGCTGAATCACCTAACCTCCAATCCCCAGGGTCGCCCACACCATACCTTGCTATTAACACCTTCCTCCACAGAGCCTCCCTTTCCGATGCGAATCTCCACAACCATTTGCATAGGAGTGCATTATTCCTATCCCTAATATTGTACATTCCCAGCTCACCCTTCGCCTTCACATCTCTAGATTCCTCCCAGTTTACTAAATGTATCTTCTTCGAGTTCTCACACCTTTCCCACAGGAAATCTCTTTGGATTTTTTCTAGCCTTTTTGCCACCCCCTTCGGAATTTCGAATAACGAGAGGTAGTAAGTAGGGAGATTCACTAGACACGATTTAATGAGAGTCAACTTTCCACTCAATGAGAGATAAGACTTACTCCAAGCATTCAGCTTTTTTGAAATCCTTTTCAGAACAGGTTTTCAAAACACTTTAGATCTCGGTTTCCCACCCACTGCCAGACCAAGATAAGTAAATGGGGCCTGCATAGGCACCATAGCAGTCTTTTGTCATTCGTGCCCAGTTTTGGGGGTTCCTTTTGTAAATTTCCTCAGTCCCAATATGTTGGGGGGTTGGGGTGGAAGTTGGAGGTGGACTTTAAATCATTGTATGGTTCTGTTCCTTTATGGCATGCATAGTCACCATAGCAGTCTTTTGTCATTTGTGCCCAGTTTTGGGGGTTCCTTTTGTAAATTTTCTCAGTCCCAGAATGCTGGGGGGTTGGGGTGGAAGTTGGAGGTGGACTTTAAATCATTGTACCATTCTGTTCCTTTATGACCATAGCGGTCTCTTGTCATTTGTGCCCAGTTTTGGGGGTTCCTTTGTAAATTTTCTGTCCCAATATGTTAACGTTTCTAAAGATAAGGTTTTGGAGCTCCTACTTCATCATGATGCCATTAGTGGTTGACAACGTTATGAACTCATTCATCTTCCCCATGCTCAATTATTTGTAGGTCATTTCTCTGTATTTATGGTGATCATTTGCAGGTCATTTTATTTAATTCATATCTTACCGTTTGGATGCTCTGCTTAAATATGTTTGTTGTCTATTTTTGGATTCTAGGCAAAGGCAATGTCTGGTGATAATGCTGTGAGGTCATTATTGGAGAAGATGACACAATCTGCTAGTACTCCATACCTGTCTATATTAGAAAGGTACTCGTCATTAAGTTGCTCTGCATCGCATATTTTGCATTGATTATTCAAAATGGATGAAGTAACCATGTCAACAGTATTTCAGTTTGATAATCCTTTGATCAAATTTATGAGAAGCTGTTTGTTCCAGCTTTCTGCCCTTATAGAAAAGAAATTGTTTTACATCTAGAATAAGGAGTTACACACTGATATGAACCTGAATTAAAAAAAAAATAGAAAATAGAAGAAAATGGGAGAAAATAAAGAAAATGGGATAGAGATTTCCTTGAAGGGAAATCAACCTCCTGCTTTGGTTTCAATTTTTGGAGAAACTGGCTAGTCAAAGGTTCTCTTTGAGAAACTCTTCTTCTCATTTCATTATTCCCTCAGCCTATAGGCTTAGGTTTACAACTCAAGTAGAAATAAGAGTATCTTGGAAATACAAATAACAAATATCAAAATACCCTTAAATATTTTATTAACTAGGGTCCTTTCATTCCCTCCCCCTTGGAGGAAAACCTTGTCCTCAAGGTTTAGAAAACGTCTCAATCAGCGACTTGAAAGTAAATCATTCAATGCAGTAAAATGTCTAGAAAAAATGGAGATCCACATGGATTCCAGTTTAAATTTGATAATTCCGAAGACGTTTGTATGTCATGGGCATCATGGTGGAAAATCGGCTCATGCGATTGAATGAGCATGGGACTCTTGTCTTTGCCCGTTAGAGTGAACCAGTCAATGTGGATTGAAAACGTCTTGGCGTCTTCTGAATGGAGTGGTTGACTCGGTGGAAAGGCTTGACAACCTCCTTTGATTTGATTGATGTCAGCAAAGTGAGTTGAGTTAATCTGAGTGGGACGGGTTTGATACCAAATGAAAATGAGGGATCAATTGACAGTCTAAACTTTGATACCAAATGATATGAACCTGAATTGGAAAAAGAATGGAGAATGGAAGAGAATAGGAAAAAATAGAGAAAATGGGAAAGGGATTTCTTTTCGAGGGGAAACCAACCTCCTACTTTTGTTTCAATTCAAGGAAAAACTGGCCTCCTAGCCAAAGGCTATTTTGTGGAAGTCTTCTCTTCTCATTTCATTATCCACTTAGCCATAAATAGGCTTAGGGTTACAACTCAAATGGAAATTGATGCAGAACCAGCCTGCAACTTAGCAGGAAGAGATAGAATCGTCTGCAACTTGGTAGACGTAGGAGAAGATGAATAATAAATAACAAATAACTAGTATTTTCTTATTCAATTCATAGTTTCGAAAATGGGTGTCTCCCTCTCTTACATCCATCCGTATTTATAAGAAAACAAACACACAAAAATAGAAAAAGAATCTAGATCTGACTTTCCTAAATTATCTTTGGAAGGCCACGTGAGTGGTTTCCAACTCTAGCACAACTTCTAAACTTATTTGGACTTCTAAACCAAACTAGGAAAGCCACCGACCTGGCTTTCTTACTAAAATGGGGACTTTGGATCCAAGATAGGATCGAACAAAATAGAAATAAAAATAAATACGAAAATGCTAAATATTCCTTGTAAGCTCTGCGTTGGCCTATATCAGAAATAGTAATATTTGGAAAGTACAAATAATAAATATCAAAATGCCCTAAAATATTTTATTAACCAGGATCCTATCACAGGTGTGCGTTTTGTTGTAGTATAGCACTTTGTTATGGTAGTGTTCTACTTGCCTCTCCTGCTTCCAATTCTTCTTTGCAAGCTTGTTTTTTGTTCTACATAGCTTGAATACACACTTACTAAAATTTAAAAACCATTGTTTCCCTGTTCCAACAGTTGGTCACTTAATGTAAATAATAGAAAACCATTTTAGTCCTATACATAGTAAGTATTACATGAAATGTCAACTTTTGAAACTGAATGATCTGGGCTGCTACATCCAACGATCCTAATTTTTTGAAGGCTTACCAACTTTTTTTTTTTTAAAGAAGCCCAAATTTTTGAGTTTTCTGAATTATATATCTTGCTAATGCTCACTCCATAGTCCAATTTCATATTAAAATAGCTTTTATCATATCTGCTGTTGTGATATTGTCATTTCACAGTTGAATGTTTAACCATTACATTTACTTGCAAGGTTAGCTTATTGCTAGTTCTCATGCTTCAAATGCTTTAGTCTATAGGTTCTAGTATGTCCTAGAAATCTTTATAGGTATCACATCTCAGAACCTTTATCAACTGTTCCTGACCATCATTTGTTCCTTGCTTACTATTTCACTCTTGTAGGTGGGTATATGAAGGGGTGATTGATGACCCTTACGGTGAATTTTTCATTTCTGAGAACAAATCACTGCAGAAGGTATTTAATATGAACCCTAATGTGGATGGCAATTGGTTGGGTTTAGGCTGTGGGTTTCAGTGTACCTGTTTTTCATTGAAGTCCAAAATTTAGGGAGCATCCTAAACTATTTTATTACGATTGGGCCTGGTCTTGTACCCTGGTTGTAGTGGACCTTAATGGAAAATGGTGGCAAATATAGGCCAATCATGTTAACTGAACCTGAAACTAGAACTTGATGCCAACCTGTGGTCCTAAAGACCAGTGCCAAATGCTTCCCAGGGAATCTACCTGGCCAGCGATACTCTAAAGTGTTATAGCAATTCAGTTTACATTTTAAAGGCTAAATAATAATAATTTATTATTATTTTTGTAGGAGAGTCTAACTCAGGATTATGATGCAAAGTACTGGCAACAGCGTTATGGCCTCAAGGAAAATGTTCCCACTTTCCTTACAAATGTTGCAGGAACAATTTTGACCACTGGAAAATATTTAAATGTGATGAGAGAATGTGGACATAATGTTCAGGTTTATTGTTTGTCCTCTCATGATATTATTATTATTGTTATTTTTAATGTGCCTTGCTTCACTCACTATTGGTAGTATAAATGCCACAAATAGGTTCCCGTAACGGATAATTCAAAATTAATGAGCTTTGGATCAAATCATCATTATCTTGAGTGTATCAAAGTGGCTTATGATTTTGCAAGTGGTGAACTCTTGAATCTCATAAAAGAGAAGGTATGTCAATGTTTTATTATTTATAGGCATATTTGTCTAATTGCATTGTGATTCGAACACGCAACCACTGTTGTTGACAGATAGCATGTTCCAACTGTGGAATGGGCTCTAATCATCATGCGGCTCTAGTCATCATGCATGGATTATCATTAATATTTTGAAGTGTTATTAGTTGATTATTTTTGCAAAATCTTTTCTTATGTTGTCTTTGAAAAGCCAAATGGTTAGGGTAGCAGCAAATTTCTTATGAGTCCATTCTTTGTTGGTACAGTATGATCTCATGGGAAAACTTCGTTCTTTAAAGCGGTATCTTCTACTTGATCAGGTACTTCATTTATTTGATTATGAAATCTTTTTCTTTACTTGATTTCTTATTTGTAATCAATATATTTCAGCTGGTCTTTCAGCTGGCAGCTTTTATTTAATTGTTTGATATGATGATTCCAGCTGGTTTGGAATTGCCACTAATGGGTGTTGGATTGGGTCAGGTTCAGTTATGGTCGGCCACTGAGTTTATGTGAAATGGTCCTAATCGTTATTTTTGACTGGAATGAGCACCTAGTTATTAAATGGACCCACTTGAGCCCAAACAAGTCAAATTGGAAGTACCAACTGAACCTGTAATTCTGGGTCAGATGGTGGGTTTGTTGGGACTTGCTAATCTGGCTGAAATTCATAATCTGCTAGGAGTTCATTTTCACTGAAGTAAGAGTTGATTGCTTCCTTTCTCATTGTGTGAAGCCAAACATTTCTCTCTCGAAGTTGAATAATTGCAACAAAAAATAGCTTCAGATGTGGGAGTAATATGATTTTTCATTCTGGGTGGAAACAGCCCCCAAAGAATGGTATTCTTTAGGGGTATTAATTATATAATGCTTATAGTTGAACGAATAGTTGGAAAAAATGTTTTCTTCAACCCAGAAATGCTCCATAGGGCTTACATTTCAGCAATATATGTTTATGCCATTGATCTGTTGGGAAACATCATAATATGTACATTGTCTTGATTTTTCCATTAACTTCTTGAACTGGATATAATTGTGACCAGTAGTAATGGGGCCCATTGCATGGTCAAACTAATAGGAGAAATTTTTGGATGCTCTTATCAAACATAGGACCTGCAAAATGAGCTTTCTGCTTCTTTTGTTCTGATTCACTGTGTGCTCAATTGTTTCTCAGGGTGATTTCTTGGTTCATTTTATGGATATAGCTCGAGATGAACTTGTTAAACGGCCTGATGATATATCTGTGGAGAAACTACAGGTTTGACTTATGCTTTCTTCGTAATGGTAATAGTCAAGGGTGCGCTTGGGCTTCAGCCCTTTGTGCCCAGGTTCTTATATTCCTTTAGTAGTCAAAGCTGTGCTATAGGTGCAGCCAAAGCTCCAAGGCTTCCTTTCTGCTTGGGCGCGCCTTGAATATGTATTTTGACTCCTTATGCATGGTACTTTGTAACAATACATTCTCCTCCTCTTCCTCCTTGTATATTTATTTATATCTTTATTTATGCTACTTTGCAGTCTCTCCTTGACCTTGCTTTGCGCACTACAGCAGCTGCTGCTGATCCTTGTCATGAGGAGTTGGCTTGTTGTGTGGTAAGTGACTTAGCAATCTTGGGTTATTATTCAAGGAGTTGGAACGAACTGAGTTTTCCAATTTACCCTTTTTGTTTCCCACGGTGCAGGAAAGGTCACCCCTGCTCAATAGATTGGGAACACTAAAGGATTTAGAATATGGTATGAAAAACTTACGTGCTCTCCCATCTGAAATTAAGAAGCCTTACTCTAATAATGATGACCAGACTGAGCCCGTAAGCATAACTGGCCTGGAGACATTCTCATTGAGTTACAAGGTTTGTTGTTTTTTTGTTGGTGAATTTTTACGCTACTGGTTTTTCTTTTAGGAGGACCTATATGTGGTGCAGGCTTGCAGCAGATGCAATGTTTGCTTTCCCACCCAACTAGAGGACTTTGATTGATGGGCCCACTGTGGATGGGTGCCGCCCATTCTAGATTTGAAGCTTCTCAGCATTTGGTCTTTGTTGGATAAAGTAGAGAAAATTTAAAGTAAAAGGATCTTCCAATCGGGAGGTTTTTCTGGGCATCCTTTGTTCTTGGTGGGGCTAGTGCCTGTTAGAGAAATAGGTCTGGATTATTAAACATAGTTCTCACGTTTATTTAGATGGCACCATATCAAACTCTACAATTTTTTAAAAGGTCTCATCAATCTGTACATTTTCTGTTATGCAATATATATATATATATATATATATATAATGTAGTGTGCCTTTGTGTGCGCGCCTGTTTGTTTGTGTTTCCCAAGTGATAATGTGAGAATCTTATACTGTTTCTTTCATTAATTTCCAAATTCTAAGGTTTGGTACTTTATAGGTGCAATGGCCATTGTCACTTGTTGTTTCAAGAAAGGCCTTGACAAAGTATCAGTTGATTTTTCGCTTCCTGTTTCATTGTAAACATGTAAACCGCCAACTTTGTGGAGCATGGCAAGTACATCAAGTATGTCACTTTCTTGCTGTTCTTTGAGTTTGTTATGGGATATCTATTTTGAGCTATAAGTGTATTGAATTATGTGACAGGGTGTCCGTGCGCTTAACACATTTGGAACAATAATATCACGATCGTCAGTCCTCTGTCGAAGCATGCTTAAATTCATTAATAGTCTTTTACACTATCTGACATTTGAGGCAAGTTATTATATATTTCGATTCATGTGAATGACATTACCATAGACTCCAGGTTATGCATATTATTCCTGCCTTGATAAAAGTGTAGACCATGGTCTGGTCATGACGGCTGTTGATCTAATGGGCTTCATCTTGGATTAGATCATTCTCTGGAAACCCTGCAATGGGTTAGTCCTGAATTCCTAACCTTCGATCAATAGCTTATGAATAGAAGGTTAGAAGATAAGGTAACCATAAACATTAAGAGAAACTATTTGATGGCTGGCGTCTTCTAATCTGGTGGTTTTTTGACCATATTTATCCACTGCCCGTGTCATCAGCCAGCTGTCCCCAGATCACCAAAACAATGGCGTTACACTATTGAGGATACTAATCATGCTACATATAATTGCCACTTATCATATAATTCCTCTTCATTTCAATGGTATTTTGTTTCTTTTTGATCTTTGGCAAACCATAGTATTTGTTCTTTGCAATGTGACCCTGATGTAATTGTCAGGTTCTTGAACCCAACTGGCATGTTATGCATGATAGACTCCGAACAGCAGAGAGTATAGATGAGGTATGTATATCGTTTTCATTCCCCAACTTATACCTTGAAATATTCTACAAAGCAAGGTGGATTGTGCGCTGCATCTAAAGAAAGTCTACTTATGGATGATTTATGTCAGGTTATACAACAGCATGATTTTTTCCTTGAAAAGTGTCTTAAAGAATGTTTGCTTCTCTTGCCTCAGGTTCTCAAGGTTAGCAGTTGTTCCCTTGTCCAGCTTTTACAAAAACTGTTGCATTTTGTTTCTATCTTTTTCTTGGCACTAAATTCCTGCTGTCCAACCCATATAACAACTAGGATAATACATGTTGTCAAGCATATTGGAAACACAATATATAATTTTTCACTTTGTATTTTGCAACATTATCTAGTTAAAATGAATCTCTTGTTATTTAGATGTATTCCCGAGTCCAGATGAACTTAAATTTATATGCCAGAATATGTTGGGTATTGCAATTTGATCTGTACTGATTTCTAGTTTTCTAGGGTAAGTTCTCTTCGACTCGAAAAACACCTGCCTGATCTAGTTCACATTCACTGCATAGAATTGTTCACATGACATGTAGTCAGTTGTAACTGTTCATTTTTTTATTACGACCCATTGTATTTACTTATTTTAATCGTTAAAGGCTCGGCCCATTGACACTTTTCTTCCTGGGCTAGCACTTCCCCTTGCCCCTTTGTGCCAGTTCTATCCTTGGTTCTGTCAACATCGTAAAATGATTGATGCAGTCTGATCTAAGCTATGTCTTAGGCCCTAATCTATCTATTTTGTTCATTTATTTTCAGGGTTGGGCCCATTGACACGTCCCGACCTGGGCTTGTACTTCTTTCCTCATTTGCAAGTTCTATGCTTGGTTCTGTCAACATCATAACATGAATGATGCAGTCTGATTTGAGCAATGCCCATTGAACTGCACAACAATTTTCACATGTGATCAGTGGCATTAAACAAATTGATGCTTATTTTAGACATTAACATGGAAATCTTGTCATCCTTTTTCTTTCTTTTTTCAGGTTTATATTTTTTATGCAGTTCTTATACCTTGTACTTATGTGGTGAGGTATTTTTTCAACTATCAGAAATTTCAGTTTCCTGAGCTGTTGATTCCATGCTTTTTATTTGGGATGGGGAAAAAGAGCATGATGTCAATTACTCTGGAAACTGAAGTCCTTGAGGCTCAAAATTTTGTGCATGTGCCATCCATGAGCTAGTGTTCCAAAGGGTTGTAATGAATTCTTCTTGTTGCTGGCTGTTAATTGTAGGATTTTAGTTGTCTGTTCTGGGGATTTTTAAGGGCTTCAGATCCATGTTAAGACTAGCTGCATTCAATTGTAATGATCATTGATTGTCAGTTCTGCATGCATGGTTATTGATTATCATGATTTCCTTGGTTCAGAACCTGATAATACCTTTTATCTAGTGCATCTTCGGAAATATATTTCAAAATTACAACTGAAGTTATTGGGAAAGAACTTTATTGCCATGTACTACATGGCATGTAGCAAGGGCCTCTCCTGATCATTGTAATTATATACCATCCAAATAAACAAAAAAGAATGAGAATTGTGACTAGAGGGAAGATGGTTGTCGAGGTTGGAGAAGATGGTTTGATCCATGTAGGAGAGATTCTGGGACCTTATCCAGAAATCTCCCTATTCAACATTTAACTCTAGACTAAATTATTCTTGACCCCCCTTCCCCCTTTCTCATGTCTGGGTTAGACTAGGGAGGTCCAATGCAAATAACCATGTTTACCGCTACCATCCACATATATCTTTACTGCATGAGACCAACATAGAAAATTCTTCCCATTCATAGAATATTAGTACTTTTTTGAAAAGGGTTGAACATCACTAATCTTGAGATTGTGAGTTCTGTTTGTCATTGATCTTGTATCATCATCCCATGCAGGGTGTGAGACAAAAAACTGGTTCCAGAAACTTTTTTGACGAAATTTTCAAATAAGAACACAAATCCTGTAGAGGGTTCGACACATATGATATTTAAAAGATGAAATCAAATGTGCTATATGCCATATGAGAAACAAAAGGAAAAAGAACCTTGTACGAAACCAAATATTTGGAAAAAAAATTAAAACAAATCAGACTCATCCAATGACCATGTGGTTCATGGGAAATCCAAATAGATATCACATTAAACATGCATAGAGCTCCAAAAAATCCCTTTGGCAAGGAAAATTCCGAACAAATCGGGATTGATGTACAAATCCATCAAATGTGCTATAGGCCATATGAGAAACAAAAGAAAAAAGAACCCAATGACCATGTGGCTCATGGGCAATCCAAATAGATATCACATTAAACATGCATAGAGCTCCAAAAAATCCCTTTGGCAAGGAAAATTCCGAACAAATCAGGATTGATGTACAAATCCATTAAAAATTTATATAAGCCCAGATAAAAGCATATTTCGGGTTTGTTTTGTAGGATTTTTATTTTATTTTATTGATAATTTAGTTTATTTTTGTGGAGAAAATTCGATGACTAGCCAATTATTTATGTTGGAAAAACAAAAATTACCCAAACTCTTCTATAGTTGTCTTCTTTAGATCCTCATCCTCTAGAATAGATAGAGGAAAGCCTGATAATATCAGACTCCATGAGACATTTTGATTCATTATTATTTAGCTATAGAAACAATGCACTTAAAAAAAAAATTTGAGAAATTGATTGTTTAAAGTATGCTGAGTTTTACCAAAATTCCTTGAAACATGTTTCCTATGCATTCTGTCACTTTTTCATTTATTTTCTTGTGCATTTTGAATGTGTTTTCCATGTGTTTCATGTGATAATATCAGACTCCATGAGCCATTTTGATTCATTATTATTTAGCTATAGAAACAATGCACAGTTAAAAAAAAATTAAATTGAGAAATTGATTGTTTAAAGTATGCTGAGTTTTATCAAAATTCCTTGAAACATGTTTCCTATGCATTCTCTGTCACTTTTTCATTTATTTTCTTGTGCATTTTGAATGTGTTTTCCATGTGTTTCATGTGCATTTCCCTTGCTTTGCTTACATGTTTTGGACGTGCTTCTAAAATTATTGATCGAGAGATTGAGAGAGAGAGAGAGAGAGAGAGAGAGAGACCCATGATAGATGGTTGGTTACCCAAGAGAACATTAGTCAAGTCTCCCTAGAGCTGTTTATTTTTTGGAAGTCCTTTCTGAATGTAAATCAGATGACAGAATCCAGGTGCAGTCATTTCTGTAATGAAAATAAGGCGTTCCTCTTATTATTTATAATGTAAGAGAAGTTCTTGGGTGCATATGGATGGATGGATGTTCCTCTTTATTCGAGGTGTCAACAATAAATGCTGTTGGTAGCCAATAGCTTCCCCCATTTGTTGCTTGATCATAAGAAAAGTCCATATGATCAGTACTTGTTACTATCATCAATTTAGGATTGCAACTTTGGTAGGCTCGTCGGCTTGAAAGTCTAATCCTAGCTTATCCATATTAAATTTATGTCACTACTTTTTGACCTAGCCTGTGTTTAGGCCCTTTCCTAACCCACCCACAACCCAACTTATTTTTTTATTTGAGCCAACTGATTCAGTTTGAGTTAAATCGGATAATGGGTCATCAGCCCATGTAATTAAGTAGAAGATTGGACATGTATGTAGTGTACACTGTTGATCTATTTCAAGCAAAGAGCCATTCATGAAAACAAGTCTCCATCATCAAAACATAATCACTATCAAGAGTTAGGTATTAAAATGACATCAAATAAATATTTAGAAAGGTGGTGCGCATATATATATATCAATATATATTTTATTCAGGAGGGTCAGATTATGCAAAGCTCGACCTTGGCCCAGCCCAAATTAAGAATGCGTCAGGTTTTTTTACCCAGATTACACCCATATTTCAAATGGGTTGGTGTACCTATATATTTTGGGCCAGGTTAGGTTTGCGTTGTCCCACCCAAGTTGCAGACATTATTTTTTCATTCATTATCATTGTTATTGGACATGAATTTAGTGTCTTGAGGCTCAACAAGTGTAACAGGCTGCCGTTTCGCCATTTAGTGGTTGGATTCTTTAATCCAGGCAATTGATACGAATGCCTCCAAATTTTGGAATGGGAAAAATGTAAAAATACCAGTCTTGTTTATAGAATATCTCCATGGAATGCTTGGTGTGTATTTCATGCTGATCATTGCCCAGTCATTACTTATTTTCCATAATCTATGAGTATGAAAGCTCATACCTTGCCTCATTCTTTAGAACTGTAGACTCGACCAAAAGCTGTGTAGGTATGTGTAACCTATATATACTCTCTTACCTATTTATCAGTCTAACTGAACATGCTTGCGCTTTTAGACCTTTGTAATCTTGAAATGTCTGGGGATAGGCTTATTCATCTCAGATAGTAATTCTGTAGTTAATACACTAATTACTTCTTAGCTTCTTCATGGTTCTTACATCATAATTTTCCATATGCAGAAGGTGGAGAAACTAAAATCCATATGCCTCCAATATGCTTCTGCAATTCAACGGTTGATACCTTCAATCTACAGTCCCAAGTCTGAGACTGCCACTGATGGTTCTTTCGGGCAAGAAAAATCTAAGCGGAGGAGATCAAGACATAAATTGCAGGCATTAAATTTAGCCACAGATGACATTACAGTTGCTGAGTCTGTTAAGTAAGCTCAACTAGAAATGATTAAAATCTGAAGGAATGCAGTTTAATGAGAAACAAAATAAACCATGTCCATGGTCTGTTGATATGATAGGTGTCCCCACATGTCTGATTGTAATTGTGGCACTTACTATTCTTGGGATGAGACTATAAATAAGATGGGGTGCACCAAGAAACAACCACGTTACAGGAACCTTATGATGGAATGTACACTGCTGAGTCAAGGTTTGAATCAACGAGTGGAAAAGGAAATAGGCAATAATTTCATTCACTTGAAAATGGCAAATATTGGATCAGTAGTATATTCTATTTTCTTTTGCACTCTATCCATGAGGGGGTCCATTTAAGCATGGGCTTTGTATCTTTGGATGTGAAGCCCAAGGATACCATGTTACATGGTAGGGTTAGGGATCATATTATTCCTTAAAATATTATTATCAAGGTTTTTCTTTTTAGCATCTTTACTATTCTAAGTTACCATGATGCAGGAAATTTGAAAAGGAATTCAATACTGAGCTTCGAAGTCTTGGGCCCATCTTAAGCAGCAGTTCGCAGGCTGAACCATACTTGACACACCTTGCACAGTGCATTCTTGGAGTTGGAAATGATAAGTGACTCTTAACCATGGAAGCTTTCTGGTGTGTTCGTATGTAAACTGTGTGTAAACGTCGTGTATTCTAGTCAATTTCATTAAATTTGATGTAGTTTATGATGTTACATCCCAATTAGTGGAGCCCTTCTTAAGGTGCTGTTGCTTATGACTTGCACTCAGAATTTTGTTCCCGTTCCTGCATCTTGGCTGTTACTGCTTTCAGATTTTTCAGATCACACTTCCGTCCTTTGAATCCCCCTTCTCCTGAATTTATAGAATGGGTTAGAAGATTGTCATGTCAACTATCATTCTGGTTTCATTTTTTTTTTTTTTTTTTCATTCAAATTGAGCCTATCATAAACCATTCCATCAATCACACCATAGTCAAATCGAGAATTTAGGGGAACTTGAACACACCACCACCACTGAATTTCAGGAGGAGGGAAAACTTGTACTGTTCATTCATGCACCACATCTTTCCTATATTTATGTTTTGCTCCTCTGAGGTATCCTAAGATCTTTTATTTTTGTTCATATGCCAAGTCTTAGCCTACCCTAGATAATAGATATGACAAGAAAGTGGCAATGGTGGTGGTGGTGGTGGTGATGATGGAGCCAAATCTGGGGAAGAATTTTTTATTTTTCTCAATTTCCTTAATTTCTTTGGGCAGTTTATTCTTCCTATCCAATTATTGTTAATTTTCTTGCATTTTAAGGTATGGCTTTTGCTATAATTTCCTGTCTGCA
The DNA here is from genome assembly GCA_022113865.1 of Chimonanthus praecox. Classification (NCBI taxonomy): domain Eukaryota; kingdom Viridiplantae; phylum Streptophyta; class Magnoliopsida; order Laurales; family Calycanthaceae; genus Chimonanthus; species Chimonanthus praecox. The sequence goes on from CM039095.1 coordinate 44,985,604, forward strand.
TGAGCTCGATGGAGTTATATTCAAGGCTTCCATAAAGGTTAGACTGATAGATGCGTCTTCCCATCGAACATCTTATCCTCAGAAAATATAATTCATCTGGGATATTAACAGGGTTCACTCTAACTGACAAGTCCCTTTCATCCATTATTTTCTTTTATTGACATTCTATCTACTTATTCCATCTTGCTTTAGTAATAAAATATTTCTTAAAAATAAAAATATCGACGCGGTACACCCGACATTTTTTGTGGCTTACAGGCCAATTCCATAGTGACGCAAATTCACATAAGCAGCATTCTTCTTTCTTATAATGAGTAGCTGCTTGACAATATGAATGATGGTTAGATAGCGACTCACGCGTAGGCCGACGCTGTGCACATCACGACGTAGCACATGAACTGAAATTACCCCCAACAATGTTCTGAATAACCACCATAGCGCCCCTGTTATTCATCGTACCCAGTTGGAAATCCAAATCCCTTCTGTCTAAGATTGATTCTTTTACCTCTACTTATCCATTTGATCTTGTCATGAATTTTAGACAGAATTCCATACTTGTAACATTTCCAAGGACCAGGTCTGGATTCTGGCTGAAGTTGGCAGAATTGTAAGTGTCAACCGGCGCTTCCTACCCATTTGATTTTGGTGCCTGGTCATGTTTACGTTGGATCTGTTCAATCGTTTAGGAGATTTGCAGGGATGATCTGTTCATTTTGCAAGAGCAAACTGCATACCACTGGCAGAAGCAGGCTTATACTTGATAAGGAATTTTCAAGTTACCCTAGTGTAGCAAGTCTGTCACTTGAGAACTTGACTATGATATTGTTGGCAAGTAGAGAATGGTAGATGCCAAATATCTGGAGCTGAGTTCTAAAAGTCGGCAGATTTGATTTGGGTTTTGTAACGGAAACCTGAGTTGGGTTTTAGGGTTAGGGTTTAGCTACAAATATTGGCTGGGAGACTAAAATTTTTATATTTGTTGATAGTTAGGACGTCAATATTTGTAGTCACTGAGTCTGATATGTGGAAAGCTAGAAAATACCTCATTTTTCTTCTTTCATTTTCTTTAGTTCTTTCATGCAAGCGTTCTAAGTGAGGTCTACTTCAGGGGGTAAAAAAACGCCCATGGACGATACATCGCTGATATCTCTCATCCGATTTTTATTTTTTTTCAAAAAATTTCAGAAAAAAAATTAGAAAATGAAGAAAATTATGGGCTTCATGAAAACGTAAATTTTTCATTAAATATCGGTCATTCACATGTTTAATTGGATTTTTTAAGTTATGAATTCGAAAATTTCACATGTTTTTTAGAAAATGATAGAAAAATTACAAAGCAGAAAATTTTAAATGAAAATAAAGAGTTTCAAGAATACTACATGACAATGTTTCAAATGTTTTTGCATTGGATAATAATGGATATAACCATTGTTAATATCGGCTGAAATCTGAATTTTTTTTTTTTCAGAATGAAATAAATACAAAACATAATTGATGGAATGACAAGTCTCTTTTTTATTCATTTAAAAAAAATAGGTAATTTTTTTATGAAATATGGTCGATTTTTTTTTTTCAAAAATATAAAAAATTTGAATATCATATAAATTGTGATATATCAGTGATATTATGTTGGACTCACGATACATATCATATCGGCTGATATATATTACCCTTTAAAAATCTGATACATATCAACTGATAACTGTCGATACAACATGTATTAGCTGATAGTTGAACTTTCGCCTTACGAGGTAGCTGAGAGTTTCATCATCACACTTGCTATTTTATGGTTTGGATAAAACATCCTATTTACTAATTTTATAAGGTCGATTGAAACCAACCGCATAAATGGTACAAGAGGCTGACTGAATCAATTAATAAACCAGTTCAGGTTTGATAAAAGTGAATCAGTGAAATTGAATTTGCTGCACATGGATGCATCAATTAGTTTGTGGTTTGAGAGGTTCTTTGAGACATATGTTCGTGTGCGTAAGTATCTCGAAAATTAATTCTCATGGATTTTTTCAATATAGAAAATCGATTTTACATAGAAAAAGTGTTACATTTCTTTCTTGGTTTTTTTATTTTTATGGCCATGGTATTGCCTTTTAGAGCATCCAACTAATCTTCGAGGTCTCCCTATCCACATGCACCAGGTCTCTCTACTCACATACACCAAGTAAGTTTATAGGGAGTGGTCCTTTGATGGAGTGAAAATCAAATTCAGAACTTCCGCTTCTTTGTCAAATTTCTTTTTTAGTTTGTATCTTATGGAAATGTACGAAATTAGTAACGTGAAGTGTGACATTGCCTCACCCATCAACTTGGCTTGGATTTGACTTGTGTCCTCCACCCAAATTCGACCCAAACCCTACCAATGCCCCAGCCAACAACCCAATTGACATAAAGTCAAATTAGACAACTAAGGAAATGAGCTGACTTAATCCGACTCTCTTAAATGGATAAAGGAATTACAAAGTGTGGGTTCACTTAATCCAACTGAACCTTAATGTGACTCAATAATTACATTTATGTCAGATTAATCCTCCACTTCTAAATCTAATAATAGAATTGTTGGGCCGTTGGGCTGTAGTGGATTTTGGTGTTCTTTCAATCTCTTCTAGTGAATTTTATACATTACAAACTCATTTTGAAGGGCTCTATTGCTAGTGTAGGTCTTAAGCAATGGATCAGAAAGATATCCCGTTCACACAACATAGATCATCTCAAGGATCTGAGATGACCCACCAAAGAATGGAAGTTTAAATCATTCAAGAAAATGGTCTTCTGTAGACCACTTTGTTAATTTCCATTGATAATCTAAAAGTTTGGGTTTTTTCTTTTATTTTAGGCATTGGTAGACCCACCTACACTATATATTGACAATAAAATGGACTTGTGTAAATATAGTTTACTTATTTATTTATTTGTTAGTCAGAGGGTGTAGTTTATTTTTTATTTTTGAGTGCAATCAAATTGAGAGAATACTTCTAAGAGGATCCCATGAATCCTTGGATGTAGTTATTTCTTTGAGAAAAATATCCTTCTTTTTTTGAAAATTTTGAGAAAAATATCCTTCTTTTTTTGAAAATTTTGATCTTTTCATAGAAAATGGATTTTTTAAGGGAAAAGTCTTTTTTTTTGTGTGTTCTTGACAAGGACCCTTTATTCTATAAAAGAAGAGAAAGGTGTTTTTTTTTTGCCTTTCTATATTTTTGAAAATTTGCTGGTGTGTCACTGGGATTTATCCTATTATCTGATTTATGGTAATAAACAAGTTAAGATTGATTCACTAAATTTGAGCATGACCTTTGTTCATAAACAAATAAACAGGGTTCTAAACAAGGTCTATTTGAGTTGAGCTCATCAGGGAGCTGTTCAATTTCAAGCTCAAGTCATTTAACGTGTATTAGGGATGCAATTCGGGTTGGGCGGGTCGGGTTCCTTAAAATCTAACCCGACCCGAGTTGATATATATAGAACCCGACCCGACCCGAATCAACCCAAATTTTGACCCGACCTACATTTTGAATCCATTTTAGACTAATTTTAGCCGGGTTGTGTCGGTCGGGTTGGGTTAACTTATAAAATCTTCAACCCAACCCGACTCGAATTTCATGCGGGTTTTTTTCTTCTCACCCCGACCCTACCCACTGACCCAAAATTCTTGACCCAACCCGTATGATTTCTTGGGTCGGGTCATCCGGGTCGGGCCAAAACCCGAGCCGAGTTGCAGCTCTAATGTGTATAATATCATATGAATTAATTATGTACATGCATTTTTGTCTCTGTAATAATGTAGATATACATAATAATATACTCTCTCTGTTCCATTTTAGTTGTCCAATTTTAAAATTTTGATTTTTTTTAAGGAAGAGCTTTCAAAAGGCTAGAAGAGATAGACAATTATTTTATAACTTGCATATTAGACAACTAAATTGAGACAAAGAGAATATATGAGTTGAATTTTAGCCAAGCTCTTGCTTTATAAGTTCATCTGCTTAATTATGTACAAGTGAAAGTGTGAGATTAGCTCAACAAACACTCAAACATGTTCAAATAGGTCATTCTTGGCTCACTTCAATTCAAGCTTCTTTTCATGAAGTGGGACCAACCCTTAAAAGTAGTTTTAATAGTTGGAGCAAGTCATACATCCCGACTTGCAGCATATGATGCACATTGGATAAGTCATTTTCTCATTTATCTAAAATAATTTTTTTTAGTCATATATTTTCATTATAGTCAGGGCCGGCCCTGGGCATAGGCGGCGTAGGCAATCGCCTAAGGCCCACACACACATAAACTCCTTAATATACTAGTCACAAAGGACTCTTGAAATTTCACTCCGCCTAAACCCCTGAGATTTTAGGAAATCTCAAAGCCGGCCCTGATTATAGTCCATCAAATCAAAGGCCATTAATCTTAGTGACTTCACAATATTATATTCCTTCACCTCAAGTATTTAAGAGCCTCTCTTTTCTCCTAGTGAAAATATTAGAATCAAAGAGTTGTCCACTCCAATTTAGGAGAAATTTATTTTCCTTTCCTTCTTTATTCTTCCAATTGTATATCCTTTCCTTTTCCATCTCTTGTAATTTTCTATTTAATAGAATGAGCATAGCATTTCATCTCTCACATTGGAGAGACAGATCAAATCCTCCATGCAATTTTACATGGTATCACGCTAGGTTATTTTTTTTCGCCCCTTTTTCAGCCGGAGCTCTCTCTTGGGTGCAGTTATTTTTTTTCCAGCGGGATTTTTTTTGGGTGCCCCTTCCTTCTTCCCGTCTTAGGGAGAAGCCCTTTGCCCATTTGCATTTCTCAGGCAGCCCCGAATCTTTTTTGGCTGCCGGTCATCACTCGTTCCGACATCGCTGCCGCTATTCCGCACAACCATCTCGGACGTTTTGCTACCGCTCATCTGCACCGGTTATCTGCTGCTCACACTGTACCAGATCTCAGCCTCTTCTCCATTACCGGACCCCTTGCCGGCGAATCTGATAAATCCAGATCTGCCGGTCATCACTGCTTCCGCCCTTTGCTTGGTCTGCGGCTGTCTCGCTCTGCCTGTTGTGAGCTCCGACTGCCTCTCTGCCCAGACGCTGATTTTTTTTTCCTGGTCTATCAAAGACCCACCCACTGTCGCCGGCGTTATCTGCTCTTCTCCGAGATTTCTGCTGCTCTGTGAGTGTTGTGGCGGTTTTTCTTGCTTCCGATTTTCTTCGGATTGCAGCTGCTATCCGCCCTTTTTTTTTTTGTTGTCGCCGGTCTATCAGAGACCCACCTTTCTTCTCCCCCGAGCGCTCCTCTCTGCCCTCTCTCTGCAGCGTCGCCGGCTCTGCCTTCTCCGACGCGCTCTCTGCTGTCACCGGTCTATCAGAGACCCGCCCTTCTTCTCCCCTGAGCGCTCCTCTCTGCCCTGTCTCTGCAGCGTCGCTGGCTCTGCCTTCTCCGACGCGCTCTCTGCCCTCTCCGATCTCACCGTGCAGCTTGGCAGCAGACACGTACATAGGATTTGGCTGCATCCCGCACACCCAATTTCTTATTTCACGCTATCAGATTTGCTCATCGCCATGACTACGATTACTCCTCCCGAAGTGACACTCGACAATGGCTCTGGTAGTGGTTCTAATGCCATTCCAGTGCCCCCGGATGATTTATTCACTCTCCATCACTCAAACAGCCCTTCCATGGTGCTCGTTTCACCCCATTAAGCGGTGATAATTTTGGCACCTGGCTCCGTGCCATCACCATTGCATTACGCGCCAAAAATAAATTTGGTTTTGTGGATGGCACTTTTATCAAACCCACTACGCAACCTGCTCTCAATCATTGGGAACGTTGTAATGATATGGTCATTTCCTGGCTTCTCAACTCCATTTCTTCGGATATTCGCAGCAGTGTTCTATATGCCACCAAGGCCCGTGATGTTTGGGTTGACCTTGGTGAACGCTTCTCTCAGTCGAATGCTCCTTTACAATATCAGTTGACGCAATCCATGACTCACTTCAGGCAAGATGCTTTGTCTGTTTCCGCCTATTACACTCGCCTCAAGACCATGTGGAATGAACTTAATTCCATTCTGGCACTACCTCCATGCATTTGTGACCATGGAAAAGCCATTGCTGACCATCTTGAGCGGACTCGAGCTATGGGTTTCTTACAAGGTCTCAATGACCGGTTTAACCCCATTCGCAGTCAAATTCTCCTCATGGAACCTTTTCCAAGCGTCACAAAGATTTATTCTTTGGTTCGCCAAGAGGATAAGCAACAGGAGATCCATTCCTCCTCTCCTCATGTTCCCGATGCGGTGGCTCTTGTTGCACTACAACACTCTCGTGGGAGTTCTTCTCAGCGCACTCCTTTCAACCGCAAACCTCGTCCCCACTGTACTCACTGTGGGCGCGATGGCCATTCTCGTGACCGTTGTTACAAACTCGTTGGGTACCCTCAACGCAAGTCTGATTCACCCATGCCTCCATCGCGTGATCACGCCTTCGTTACCCAGCCGACGCCTCGCCCTGGCGCATCCTCTGCTATGCCTCCGCCAGCTCTCACACAGGAGCAGTACACTCAGTTATTGGCTCTGATTTCTCCAGGTAGTAGCGATAACTCTCGTGCTCATCTGGCAGGTATTGCTCTCTCGGTCCCATCTCATTCTGTTTGGATTATTGACATTGGTGCCAACAATCATATGTGCTCTTCCCTCTCATTATTTTCTTCATACACACCATACCATCGTCCCCCTACTGTGCACCTTCCCGATGGTTCCACTACACATGTCACTCATGTTGGTACCGTCCACCTTTCATCCACTATTACGCTTGAGCACGTATTATTTGTTCCCTCTTTCAAATTTAACCTTTTGTCTGTTACTCAATTGACTGCCTCCAAATCTTGTTCCGTAACATTCTCTTCCACTCACTGCCTTTTTCAGGACTAGTTAATGAGGAAGATGATTGGACGGGGTAATGCTCATGACGGCCTCTACTTCTTTCATGTAGCTTCGGCGCTTGCGGTCGTCACACCACCTTCCCTTGATCTATGGCATTTCAGGCTTGGCCATTTGAATAAAAATAGCTTACGTTTTTTAGCTAAGGAATTTCCTTTTATTTCATTTTCTCCGAATAAATATTGTGATGTTTGTCCTCAGGCTAAACATACACGATTGCCTTTTCCTTCTAGTTCTATTACTACTAAACGTCCATTTGCTTTACTTCATTGTGATATTTGGGGCCCTTTTTCTCAACCTTCTCTAAATGGTTCTAAATTTTTCTAACTATTGTAGATGATTTTACTCGCTGCACGTGGCTTTTTCTTATGCATGTTAAATCTGACACGCACTCACTTTTAGCATCTTTTTTTACTATGATACAAACACAATTTCATTCCCATATTCATGCTGTTACATCAGGCACTGGTGCGGACTTCTTTCCCGTCATTCAACAAATTCGTTCGGATAACGGTACTGAGTTCCTCTCCACTGCCATGCAGCACTTATTCTCTTCTCATGGGATTATTTACCAACGTAGTTGTGTTTACACTCCCCAACAAAATGGTGTCGTTGAACGTAAGCACCGTCATCTTCTAGAAGTTGCACGTGCCCTTCGTTTTCAATCTTCTTTACCTCTCACATTTTGGGGTGAATGCGTCCTTACTGCCGCCTACCTCATCAACAAAATGCCCGCTCCTCTTTTATCTGGCAAATCACCTCATGAGGTCCTCTTCAACTCCAAACCCCATTACTCCTCTTTACGGGTCTTTGACAGCCTCTGTTTTGGTCACAACCAATCCCCTAAGCATAAGTTTGACCAACGGGCTAAACCAGGTGTCTTTGTTGGCTACCCCTATGCTCAAAAGGGTTACTGCATTTTTGATTTAGCCTCCAGACTTATCTACACTTCCCAAGACGTCACATTTTATGAAGGCATTTTTCCATATCGTGATTTGCCTGACACATCTGTCTCCTTGCCTGTCACCCCCTTACCCATCCCTGATGACCCTCTTTTGGTTTTTCCTCCAGTCATTCCCTCAGACTCCACCATTTCCCCCTTGCCTTTGGGACAGTCTTCCCCTGTTACGCCTTCTCCAATCACACCTGTTGATCGCCCTCGCCGCACCCGTCGACCACCGCCACATCTGGCAGATTATGAGTGCTCCACAGCTTCACATGAGCATCGCCCCTCTCCATCTCCTTCCACGTTAACAGGTACACCTTACCTCATTCACCATTACATCTCATCCTCTAACCTCTCTACTGCCCATCGCAGTTTTCTTTCCTCTATTTGTTCCTCAGATGAGCCTCGTAGCTTCACCCAAGCAGTTTAATCCTCACACTGGAAGGAGGCCATGGAATCTGAAATTGCTGCCTTGGAGAAAAACAACACCTAGAGCCTCACCTCTTTGCCTACCAATAAGAAGCCTATTGGATGCAAGTGGATCTATAAGATCAAGTATAAATCTGATGGCTCCATTGAACGTTACAAAGCTCGCTTGGTGGCCAAAGGCTACACTCAGATTGAAGGGCTAGACTATCATGACACTTTTGCTCCTGTTGCTAAGCTTGTTACTGTTCGTGCCCTACTCTCTATTGCTTCGGTTAAGAATTGGTTTCTTCATCAACTTGATGTCAACAATGCCTTTTTACAAGGTGATCTTGACGATGAAGTCTATATGACGATTCCACTCGATTTTTCACGACAGGGGGAGCAACGGGTCTGTCGCTTAAACAAGTCTCTTTATGGGTTAAAGCAAGCCTCTTGACAGTGGTTTGCAAAGTTTTCGTCCACCCTCCTTCAAGTTGATTTTTCACAGTCCAAGTCTGATTATTCTTTATTTACTCATCATCAAGGCAATTCCTCTACATTTGTTCTAGTTTATGTGGATGATATCATTCTGACCGGTAATGATGTTTTGGCCATTCAACGCCTTAAAAGGTTTCTTGAAGAAAAGTTCTACATCAAAGACTTGGGGAGACTGAAATATTTTTTGGGCATTGAGGTTGCCCGATCTGAGAAAGGTCTTTTCCTTTCTCAAAGGAAATATATTCTGGATATTCTCAAAGACACTGGACTCATAGGTGGCCCGTATTTCAGATTTTCCAATGGAACAACAACTGAAATTATCACCTGATGATGGGACCTTCTGCCCGATCCCACCATGTATCGTCGCCTTGTGGGTCGTCTCATCTATCTTACTGTCACGCGACCAGATCTTAACTATGCAGTCCATATTCTCAGTCAATTTATGCACTCCCCTCGTAGTACTCATTTGGATGCTGCACATCGCGTCATACGCTATTTGAAAGGATCGGTTAATAAAGGAATCTTCCTTTCTTCATCAAGCACTCTTCGCCTCCAAAGATACTGTGATTCGGATTGGGCTGGTTGTCCAACCACTCAACGGTCAACCTCTGGTTATTGTACATTTCTGGGCTCCAACCTTCTTTCTTGGAAGACCAAGAAGCAGACTACCGTTTCTCGTTCATCAGCTGAAGCCGAATATTGCTCGATGGCCACTCTGACATGTGAACTTCAATGGTTGAAGTACTTACTCAGCGATCTTGGCATTCCTCATTCTTCGCCTATCACCTTATTCTGCGACAATCAAGCCGCTTTGCATATTGCCAACAATCCGATTTTTCACGAGAGAACCAAACATATCGAGCTTGATTGTCATTTCGTTAGGGAAAAATTGCAATCTGGACTACTTGTTCCTCGGCATATCCCTTCTTCTCATCAACTTGCTGATGCTTTCACGAAACCATTGGGACGAGATTTGTTTCATGACTTAATAAGCAAGATGGGCGTTATTCACATACACGCTCCATCTTGAGGGGGAGTATTAGAATCAAAGAGTTGTCCACTCCAATTTAGGAGAAATTTATTTTCCTTTCCTTCTTTATTCTTCCAATTGTATATCCTTTCCTTTTCCATCTCTTGTAATTTTCTATTTAATAGAATGAGCATAGCATTTCATCTCTCACATTGGAGAGACAGATCAAATCCTCCATGCAATTTTACAGAAAATATACTGGAGAGAGTGATACGTTGCTTCATCCTCCATGATAAAATGAGACATCAAGGTATTAAACAAGTGCTACTACAAAGTGTCAATTACTTTAAAAACTTGAGAAATAGTAAGGCAAGTGATGGCTTCCTGCTCCATTTCCGAACTCCATGTTTTTCACTTATTCTTGTCTGATCTCTCTCTTTACTACTAAAAAAAAAATATCAATTAAATTTAAAAATGATTTGTGCACTCATACTTTAAAAATGATGCAACGCATTGGGCGTTGCGTATCGGTCTTCATAATCTGATACGTTGCATATCAGCCGATATGTTTGATCTGGTATTCTAACAAGAAATGGTAATAGTTATCAGGCGTCTCTTCTTTGATGTGTTGTATTTGGAAATTTAGAAATCAATCTAGTTTTCAAGGAACTCTATTTTATATGCAGTTGGTGATACATAAGGAAAACATTAAAATTGAAGAAAATGCCATGAAGAATTTAAGGTTTTATTCACACTTGAATGGCAACCTAAGCAGGAATTCTCCACCTATGGATTTCTTTAAATTAGAGTTCAGTTGATCAAGTGATGTACTTCAAAATTAAGGCGGAGGAATCTTCACAGATAACTAAAGACAATTGCATTCTCACTTACTCTTTTTGCATTATTTACATAAAATTTCTTCCATACATCTAAAATTACAATAACAATATATATACTTTTGTTAATTGAATATTATAATTAATCATTTAATTAGCTCTTTATGGTGAGAAAGGATTTAAAAAGCTTAACAATGTTATAAGCTATAAGAGAAGCCCTCTTATTAATATTTGCACCTCCACTGCTTACAAGTTTTTTATGGCCAATTTTATGAACTTGCAAAAAGGTGGTTTGCAAAGGGAAGCTACTATTAATCCAATGATTATACAATTAACTTGCTTAGTTGCATTGGCTTCAATTAAGGTCGAGATAGCTACACTTCCTCCCACTGTCATGTATCCCTAGTGATTTCAACTAAGCATCTAATTTTCTAGCCATAGCCAGACTTGTAACACCACACTTCACTTTTGAAGTGTTTAAAGAATTAGTGTCAGAAATAGAAAGCATGATATGATAATATTTTTGAGCTAGAATTCACTCTCAAAAGTTAGTTTTTGAGAGAAGGGTGTCTCAAGTGTTATATAGATTAATTATACAATATTGGATTTTTTGTCACTTCACACTTGTCCTCACGTGCAGTTGCAGACTTCAAATCCGCTCTCATGTGGTTATATGCGGAACCTGCTTTGATACCATATTAGAAAACCATGACATGATAACAATTTTGAGGTACAACTCACTCTCAAAAGCAAACCTTTGAGAGAAGGGTGCCTTAAGTATTATATAAAATCATTGGTTATACAAATTAAAAGATGTAAAACTTTTTGTCACGTTACACTTAGGATACTACTAGAAGATGAAGCTTCAACTGTCTGCTTTATTTTTAGGTAATTTAAGATTCTCAAGATGTTTCTTTTAGGGCTACTCTGTGCTTAGTATGAAATGGACTAAACCATCTTGTCTGTATAGGTCACTTCTTGTAACCTATCCTTTTTTAAATAAAATTGGTCGTTTTATATGAAAATTCAAGAATTAAGACTAAAATGATATATTGAAGTTTGAAACTTTGTCAATCCTCTATGCATTCGATCCTTTACACTTTTCAACAGAAGCCGTCTTCTTCAACAATCATCCTTCATTTTTAAGATCTTTTATTTTTATGAACGATCCCATTCTACCATCTTAATGCCAAAGATGGTAGTGGATAGAATTGATTAGAATATATTTAATAAAGATCTACGCCATTCACTAGTTTCTATACACATGTTTACATATATATATATATATAAGTAATTTATCAAATTTTATGAAACTATTGAATTAATGTTGGATGGAGACAGTTTGAGCCCGTTTGGTACAGATCCACATTAGAATTTTTTTTTAAAGTTGGTAAATAAATATTTTTAATAAATAAAGTTCATCACAGTCCTCTGATTTGATTTATTCATAGATAGAATCAAACAATCTGAATAAGAGAAAGTAACTCTGTCCAGAAATATGTAGACGTTTGATAAAGAAGCCTCAAATTGATTTACTAGGATAGGATCTTTTCAATCTATTAAACAATATAACTACAATTGAGTGCACTGTCCTTCCATGTCTAAACAAGAAGAGGAAATGCGGGTTTGAATCATCAATCCAAAAGATCCCACCATTCACGTCCCACTTCTCATTGGTAGAATGTTAATTGTAAATATCTATCCTAGAGCTTCATATTTTATGTTTTTAGTATCAGACAATGGATGGTTATGATCATCCGATTGATTTGATACTCCAGACTGATGGAGTCTTCGATTCAAAGGTTAGGCAAGGCAAAAGCTGGCTCAAACAGTAGCGAAAGCTTGTGAGTTCTTTCTCAATCTCTGAAGTATGAGCAAGTAATAACAGTTAAATATACGAGTAGAATTCATTTTTAAAAATTGGTGATTAAGAAGATGGGACCGATGTACATATAAATCTTATAATCCAAAGGTCCACTAGTGATGTGAGACTTTCTAACACTCCCTATCAGTGTCAGGGTTGAAGACACTCAACTCTCCTCCTCCATGCATAGCTGGAGATACAAACTCAATCTATCCCTGTGGTACCCTGATACTATGTTAAACACACGTGTAAAACTCACTCTTAAAAATCGACTGTCGAGAAGAAACTCACTGTTGTTGGACCCACTATACAACACTGTTGACTATGTGGGACCCACCTCTGGATATAGATGACTAGAATAATCCCAGTTTAGAAAGCTGACTTAGAAAATCTTGCAGGATATGTAATTTTGTATAATTAATTATTCTTTTATTTTATTTTTTCTTGTTTAATCATCATAATTGATTCCTTTTGATTTATTTATACTTATACTCTCCTTCGATTATAATAAAATACATTCAAAGAGAGCGATTCCTCTCTCCCAATCCTTTCTTCTTTTCATTATTATTATTTTTTTTCCAATATTACTTTCAACACTCGTATACTTATAGACTCCGTAATAACAAAGGTCTACTGGAACGTGGAACTTGCTAACAAATAACTATTGGATTTGAGAAGGAGCAACTGATATCTCTAAGCTATAGAAATAGTGGATTATGTTTTCTAAATGTCTACTTGAATTGAACTATCTCGAAGAAACACAATCCAACTCAAAGACACCCAAACGCCCACACAAAGCTGGCCAACACTCCATTTTCATACCGAGTCACAGTTCATCAACAACTGGTTTGCAATTTCTACAAACTGCCCAAAACACTAAAACCACTCCTTCACTGTAATACAACCCCATCAAAACCCTAACACACATACATATAAATAAATATGCCCCATTTCCCAACTTCAAAATCAACTTCCCGCCAATATCTTTCCTACACTCATGCATCACTCTCAGACCACCAGAAAACAAAATCCCGGCAGCAGCAGCGGAGGCACCGCTGCTGGCAGTGGCTCACTTGCCGGTCACCACCCTGTTTACCGTGGTGTTCGGCGACGGAGTGGCGGGAAATGGGTGTCAGAGATCCGGGAGCCCCGCAAGCCAAATCGCATTTGGCTTGGCTCTTTCCCGACGCCGGAGATGGCAGCCGTAGCTTATGACGTAGCAGTGCTAGCACTCAAAGGTCCAGACGCTGAGCTCAACTTCCCGGGCACCGCAGCAAACCTGCCGGTCCCCGCCTCCACCTCGCCGCGTGATATTCAAGCTGCGGCAGCAGCTGCTGCAGCTTCCCTCTCTATGTGGGGAATTGGCCAAGGTGAAAATAATCCTACACCGGCAGAAAATGTGGAATTTGTTGATGAAGAGCTTATCTTCGACATGCCCAATCTTCTCATGAATATGGCTGAGGGGATGTTGCTTAGCCCTCCTCGTCTTCACGATGATGGAGATGATTCTCCTGGTGAAAACAGCACCGGCCAGAATCTATGGAGTTATCATTAATATTCTCAACAAAATAAACTATAATAAGAATAAGAATGTCTTCCTATATATATAATACAATGCATTACAAAGAGAAGAGAGCTTCATTGATGAAGCTTATTTACTTAGAAGAGGAAAAGATAGAGAATCAGAATCTATGGGAGTTGAGTAGTCTGTCTCTTGTACAGGAGTTTGTGTTTGCTGTTTCAACTTGAGCATCATTGCACCCTTTGTCTGATGGTAACTCCTTTTAGTAATGAAATTCTAAAATAATCATACATCGATTCACAATATATCAATATTCAACACTTTCTGTTGGGGAAAAATATACAAATTACACAATCAAGAAAGCAATCACACACACAAGAGAATATGGATTTTACATGGTTCGGAAAGATTGCCTACATCCACGAGGAGTTAAGAAGGAAGTCAGGTTATAAGGATTTCATTGATCCTACCCGCAGGTTATAAGGATTATAATCGGACCCAACATTCCTCTCAGTCTCTGTTTCTCCTCTCTGTTTCTCTCCTAGAGAAACTGTACAGCCTAGAAACCCTACGAAGAAAGAGAATAATATATATAGGCATACACAAAGTGGGCTTAGTGAGCCTGTACCCAACATACAATCCAAATCTAAAAGAGCTTTGAGCCATAAAACCCAGCACTTTCCACCATAAAAAATAAAAAAATCTGCACTCATTTGGAGAAAAAGATACAGGGCTACTGAAATTGCTTGCAAAGCAAGCTCATGTCATTGCACCACTGACCCACTTTCCTTGGTTGGTCCTAAACTTGTCTACCAAGAGAGAAATGCTTACAGTTCATTTGGTTTCCTATCTACGTCTCAAAAATAATAAATAGTTTCACCCTTTCTATGGTAGCAATGCTTGCAGTGGAAATATTATCACTCGCACCACTGAAAGAATCACCTCTCTCTCTCTCTCTTTCTCTTGTTGGGAGAAAATAAATTGCTCGACCAAACACAAAAACAACATAAAAAAATAGAGAAGAGAAATCGACAAAGACAATCAAATTACAACACAAATGTTTACGTAGTTCCCTTTCTGTACGTCTAAAGGTTTTCAACACCAATCCAATATGCTCAAAGACAAAAAGTCAAAGAAAAGTTGGCTCTGGTTTTAGTTACAATTTTCGCTGTATCTCTCTCTATAAAAAAAATATATGATATACTGTTCTCATCAGAGTTTACAAAGGTATTCGACCCGCGATAGTACAGATCAGATCGACAGTAGATAGGAGCTTAAAATTTATTTTGATGAAAATCAATTTATTGTAATAGGTCCACTTCTCATTAAAATAATTAGGTACTTACTTTTAAATTCAATTTAATAGGATTATTATTTCAATAATTCAATTTGTTTGTTGCTCTTAATATCATCTTCCGACAAAGCATACAGGAAAACACTATCATATGTTGAAATCAATATCCATAAACCATAGAAGAGAATCATTTTTAACCTTCTATTTCTTTTTAATTTCAAAGTTCATAGAACCATGAAATATTTCAGTTGGAATGATGTAAGCTGAAATAATTTGTCTGGAGGAAGACGAAGGCTCATATTGAATTGATGACTCTATCCACTTTTTGCATTCAATGCTAAGTTGATCTAATTAAACGCGAATACTTTTGACTAAATTTCACCAGATGTGTAATAAGTCATCGATGAATCTCAATTAATATGTTTTTATTGACTTTTTAAATAAATAAAATATTAAAAGTTTAAAGACTTAATTTAAGAAAGATGAATACTAAGTTTTAAAAATAACTATATTGCTGCTATATCAAATTAAGAATAGTTTTTTAAAAGTTTAATGACTGAAGTCAATAGCCTAGTTGATATAAGCTCTGATACATGAAACTTATGAGTTATACATTAATACTTAGTAGAAGACTTTTACAATAAGAACTTTTATACTTTTTATACTTCAAATAGGATTTGAATTACACATAATTGGTAAAATGCATTGAGAATTGAATAAAGAAAATATTAGAAAAAGTTTTAGCCCTATTGAACTATTTTAAATTTATGATTTAATAAATATTCAAATTCCAAAAAATATAAATCATTAAAATATCATAACTAAAATTAAGTTAAAAAAATATTCATTCATCTAAGTACCACAGTGAATATCCAACTAAATAACCCACTAAATATATCAAAAGGTATTCTTAATGATTACTGTTGATTGCTTTATAATTATCATGTGAATGAAATGCTTTAATTGGTGGTAGAGTGGAGCTTTCCACAATCCTTGGCCGGCCGAACTTTTTAAGCCAGGAGAAGGTGACACGTGGCTTTCTGATGAAGTGGAATCACATTAATTGACTTCTCTGTGAGAGAGAGAGAGAGAGAGTGATTGGGCCCATCTGAGAGCGAGGTGATTGGGCCCATCTGATCTTGGTCTGATGTGTATCATAGAATTTGCCGACAGTAGAAACGTGGCACAATGTGGTTGGTCGAAGTTAGTTATATGGGAGGGGGTTGTCAACCCTTCTTAGGTCGTGGCGTGGCATGAAACTTGCATTTTAAGACAGGAATGAATGGAAAGCGTAGTGAAGTTATCTGAAATATTAAGTTCGACTTTGTCCTTCACTCTTGGTTGCTTGTTGGAGGAAAATTTTGCATTGCTTTGCTAATGGACAAGCTCTAATTTGCACTAATTTATTGTTAGGATTGGGTACCTATTTCAAAAGACTATTCTATTAGGTAAAGTGACCCAAGTTCTTTATAATGGACTCACCTGTGGAGGTTTTATGCTAGGTATCCTGTGTTTTCCACACGTAAATTCAAAAAAAAAAAAATATATTTAAATCTCCTCCAACACTTTCAACGTAGGACTCGTTCGCAGCCCCAACAATCTCCAATTCGAACGAAACCAGCCATCCCATTCGCCTGGGAGATCTCTTGAATCCATATGAGATAATTTTGATACCAATGTCTGATATCACTTGTTAGGACTGAATATCTATCTTAAAAGACTAGCCTATTAGGTAGAATGAATCAAGTCCTTTATAAATCCCTCTATATTTCTTGTTTGCAGCCCCAACATTTACTTTTATGAGTGTACTTGAATACAGATAATAATCAGGTACTCACTTATACGACTCACTTTGTCCTATAATGATAGGTTATTGAAAAATATGTTTAATTATAAAATTTAAAGAATTATTTAATCAAATCAATTAAATTATACATTTTAAGCTCACATGTATAAGCTCATGCTGTTAGGACTTGGGCTTCCATCTCAAAAGACTAGTCTTTTAGGTGGAGTAACTCAAATCCTTTATAAACCCCTAGATACCCCTCTACATTACCAATGTGGGACTCATTGTAGCTATCCCAGCAATCCCAACAATCCCCCATCGATTGTGGCCCTTTAGCGGAACGAGCGCCGCCGGCCATCCCGTTCGCCTGGGGGATCTCCTGATCCCACATGAGGTAGCCTGAGACCTATCTGTGACATCACTTGTTAAAACCTGGGCTTCCATCTCAAAAGACTAGCCTGTTAGGTGGAGTGACTCAAATCCTTTATAAACCCATAGATCTCCCTCTACATTCCCAATGTGGGACTCATTCGCAGCAGCCCCATCACATGCTGGTTTAAGACTTGGGCTGTCCATGTAAATATTGCATTCGATGTTCATACAATGTGGGTTCAGTTGAAACCCAGCCGATTTCCATCCTTGGCATGCCAATGAGATTGATACAGTATGTATCAATCATTAGGCATGGTTGACACATATTGAGGCTCTCTAAAAGATAAAAGATATAGAATCTTAAAATCACTTAGGAAATTAAGATATTTACTTAAAATTAAGAATTATCGATCAATCTGGTCCATCTACGCTTTGCTTGGGCCCCATTGCTCGGCCCAGTTCCATGCACTTCGATTATTTGGCGATAATTGTTCTTTGGCTTCAGATGGTTAGCCTCTAAAGAGCATAGTTGTCAGTGATGAGATTCATCAATGCTGTCGATGGGGTCCAGTCGGATGGCCTACAGTATAGGCGTTGAATTGGGCCAACTTGAAATACAGGGCTTTGTTTTTTTTGAGTTTAAGCAGGTCTGAAGCTTAATTGGTAAGGGTCCTTAGCACTCAGGATCTTCAATGAAATACAAATATCAACTAGTTGGTCTTAAAACTAAAAAAACTCAGGCCTTGTTTTTTTATACTTTTTTTTTAGGCTTTTCTTTGTCCATGGATCATAGTTAAACACTCAAAAAACTCAGGTGATTCTGTCTAAGTTGATTTGACTCTACACGATTTTGAGTTGAGCGAATCAACGAGTTTTATTCACTTATTTTTAAGTCGAGTCTAAAAACTCATTTAAGTTACTCAACTCAATAGATTTTAAGTTTGAATTGAGTTTTAAGTTACTAAACTTAAAATATAGAGTCTATATAAAATTTAATCTAAATTGATTAACAGAAGCCATGTTTCTTTAAACCCTCAAAAATTCAATTTTATTTGAAGACGGAGTAGATTGGTGTGAGAAGGGAAATTGATCCATTGAGTTTGTTGTAGCACCACAAGCCCAAGATCGTCATGAGGCTTTGTCTTAAGGGCAAGGGTCCAAATTTCAGCCTTGGGCCAATATGGCCAAATATTATTTATATTGGTGATATATTAGCAGTAGATGACGGTATTGGCCTCATTTTTTTACAATCAGTCAAAACATTTAAAAACAAAAATTAGGAAAAAATGGAAGACCTATTTTTTTAATTTTTTTTTTTGAATGAAGTATTATTGAAGGCAATAATATTGATACAAAAAAGTATACCAAAAAATATGAAATTCTTATAAAATTGTATAAATGAAGCAAAATACCATCAATATTATGTAAGTCACAGTATAATGACTTCAATAAATTTCCTACTCATTCGACGTGTTTTCATTCAATTTTTTTTTTACAAAAAATCTCAAAATGGATATTATTATAGACAAAAATCTCAAAAAAAAAAAGGAGAAAATTTAATAAAATAAATCGTCCAAGCCTACGTTGATCTCTACTGATCTGAACTGGTTAGATCTAAGCGTGCAAGCCTTTTCTTCCATTATTATTTAATATTTAATATTTTTCCAAAACCTTAATTTCATAAAATTCTTAAAATATATAAAATAAACAAAATCACCCAAACTGTGTAAATTATAATATTACATCTCCATCAAATTCTCTAACCCTCTAGCATGCTTTTACTCAATTTATTTTTCCAAAAAAATGAAAATGAATATTATCTTAGAATAAAATCTAAAAAAGAAGTGAAATGTGGATTAAGAATATTTCTTGTGACAGTCGACTGTCGAGTGCCACAAATCTGCAATATGAGTGAAAGTAGGTTAAAAAATCTGAAATAATGGTTTTGGACCTACTTAAAACAGGTCGATGGTCGAGATCTTGGCTGATATTTTCAAAATACAAGTGATATATGATTATATTGTCTACGTCTAATATATATATATATTGGTTGATACATATCAGTTAGGTCTAAAGAGCACGAACCTTGCTTAAGGGCGAATTAGTATTTGTGAGGAAGAATTTCAATCTAAAATCTAAATTTTTAGTCTTATTCAGTGTTAATTCATTTTTAATCTATGTGTTTTAATTTTTATGTTGGAAGGGAATTGATAGATGCACCATTACATTTTCTTAAAAGGGGCACTAGGATCATTTTGTCCTTCAGTTAACAAGTAAAATAATAAAATAGAAATATTATCAATTTATTGTGATAAATTGGAGGACAAAATTGCTCCAGTTCACAAATCAATTCACTTCAAGAAATTTCAAATTTATAAACACCAGCTCCTTAAGAATCTAATACATGATTGCCAGTTCTTGTGCACTAATACTCTTATAAATATGATTCATCAAAATGAGAGATTTTCGATTTTATTATACATGACACATTGACTGGCCATAGGGGATGAGTTAATGGCAGCTTGCAAAATAGAAATTGGCACATACGGATTATTGTCTCTGGAGAAGACGACGGTGGCCATATGACAGTTGTCTGGCAAAAATAACGATTAAAATTGAGAAATCAATGGTGTAATAGACATCGAAGAAAAGTGAAAGCCGACTATGAAAGCGATCAATCAGCAACAAGGAGCCTAGATCGGGAAGTCCAGCATGAAAAAAGATCGCAATAGGCGATGAATGACCTTATAAAGCAACGACACATGAGACTCCAAACAAAAAGTTGAAGCCAGTGATAGAATCGATCAATCAGCAGGAGCCAAGATTGTGAAGTTTGGCAAGAAGAAACCGCAAATTCGTGGTCCACATGGTCATCGTTGTGCAAAGATTGGTCGCTGAAAGGACTGATGAAGAAGGTGGGATGCAGAAGTGTCCAAAACGTCTCTCAATCAAACCAACTGGAAATAAAGGATGGAGCAGAGCAAAAGGCTGAAATTTTCTTCTTCTTTTGCGTGAGGCAGACAAGGATGACAAGGAATTTTGTGAGGGATTTTGATTGCGGGGCCGACTTTGAGATTTTAGGGTCCTAGGTGAACTCTTAAGATGAGCCTTTTATACATTTATAAAAAATAAAATCATATTTTTTTTTTACAAAGTGTAAAACATCTAAATAAAATATCATAATCAAATTTATAACAAAATATTATTTAAAATTTATTCTTCTCGAGGATTTTGAGATGCAAAATTGCTAATTAAATTACTATATTTAAGTTTTTTTAACATATCTTTTTCAATAGATAAGATAGTTAATCCATTCAATCTTTCTTATAACAAATTTAATTTCCACTTGTGTCATGTATATTGATTTTTTATTTTTTTATTACTATTTTGTTGTATTTAAAAAAAGTAGTTGACATGCTAAAGTATATAATACATTTAAAACAACTTATAAAATAAAATTATATTAAAAAATTATCACTCAATTATAAACTATAAAACACAAAATAGTCATTCAAATGTAAACTCACTTTCTTTCCATTCAACCATCTATATTACAATGTAAATCTGACACTTATATAATAATTTTAATCTTGTAATAGAGTCAATTAATCATCCCAATTCTTAATTTTTAAAATAAAAATAAAACTAAAAGATAAATGTTTTTTCTTAATTTTTAAAATGAAAATAAAACTAAAGGATATATGTTTTTTATCATGTACTCAATGTGAATCAAACCACCAACCATCACGCCCCAAATCCATTTGTTAATAAAATAAATATTAAAATAACTTTATAACGTAAAATAAGGTGTGTGAACTTGACATGGGGGCTATCTATTTGGAGGCCCTAGGCAGTGACCTAGTTCGCCTAAGGCCAGGGCCGAGCCTGTTTGGTCGTCTGGCTTGACCATGTAAAAACACATACAGATTTATGTCTTCCTCAATGTACTAGAAGATGTTTGTATAGACTTATATATATAGAGAAAAATACAATGAATAACATAAATAAAATCCTCTAACTACCAATGAAAAAGAAGAAATCAGGGCCTATAATTCCTAATCAAAAGGAGGTAATCAAACATAAAATCCAAATATAACCTAACATCTAAATATATCTTATCAAGAGCTATGCTGAATGAGGGTATAAACTATTTTATGGTACCTACATACCAATGAAATTATACCTGAAGAAGGAGAAACATGGAACTAATGATTGAAAGAGATTGTAAAGTGTTGTTGGGGAAAAGGAACATGTAATCAGTCACTCTGTAATCAGTCACTCCATAGGGAGAAGCCCACATGACCATCCAAGTCATCGTAATTCATCTCATTTTGCACAGGTGGCGGTGGCGGTGGCGGCGGAATAAGCAATCCTTCCGCCATGTTGGCAAGCAAACTTGGCATGTTAAAAAGTGCCTCGTCGTCGACGAAGACAACCTTACCGTCTGCAACTCTGTGTTTGCAGTTTGTAACCGGAGTCTGAACAGTTAAGAAAGAGTCTACAGCGCGAAACGTATGAGCCGCGGTAGTGGCTGCTTTCTGTATATCCTTGGCCAAGGACGACTCGGGCCGGGGCAGAAGCCGAGCCAAGTTGGGAAAATTGAGTTGAGCGGACTTTCCCCGAAGAGCCAAAGCCGCCACATCGTATGCTATCGCCGCCATCTCTGGGCAAGGGAAGGTACCGAGCCATATACGCGACTTCTTCTGAGGCTCGCGCACCTCGCTCACCCACTTCGAACCGTTCCTTTGCCTGACTCCCCTGAAAATTGGATGCCGTGTCTCGTGAAACTTTTTCCGGCCAGCCGGGTGCTTGTGTGAAACGGTGGGCGGCAAGTGCATGAGAGATGGGTCGTCGGAAGGCGTGGAAGAGTTTGGTTCGAAGTTCATGGTAGGCAAATGAAGGAAAGAGAGAGTGAATTAGGTTTTGCCGCTTAGGTACACAGTGAGAGATGAATCTGTTTAAGAAGGAGAAGGACGGAGATGGCAGTAATGAGAACAGGAGATGGAATAACACCAGAAACACGATCTTTGTTTGTGCACGTGTAAAATAGGCATCGAAGAGCGAGAAATGCGGTAGTACGTGGCAGCCAAAGACATCTAAAGACGGTTTGCTTTGGTATGATACGATTAAAGATTGAATTGATCATTATATGAGATTTATTATTGGGAATTAAAACATAAAAGAGTTTAAAAAAGGATATTTTATGAAAAACACTTTGACAGTGAAACATGAAAATGGAGATAAGGCTTTGAAATTTCTTGAATTGCAATGTTGAATGGCTCACCAAATACGTATTATGTGGGGTGGAAAGGTTGGCTAACAATATGTAATTTTGTCTTTTTTGGGTCAACCCGATAAGGATAACTGTAAGACCAACCATGTGAAATTTAGCACGACCATTTATTTTATTATTTTTCCCACCCCATGAGAAGCATATTTCTTTAACTACTGCTCTTGTACACATATTTAAAGTTGGAACTAAGCTTAAAATACACTAATCAAATATTTATTATATATGAGTCTATTAAATAGAATAGTGATGGATTTATTGGAGAAGTCAATTCTTAAATATGTGATCTATAAAAATCACTGGTAATATCACATGGGTATAGTTTAACTGTCAGGTTCGAGCTCTCTAGCCTCACCTAGTGTGCCGTAAGGGCAGTGGGTATCACCTGTGGGGATTTTACGTTGGGTATTCTGCAATTTCCCACACGCAAATTCAAAAAAAAAAAAAAACCTAATTTTAAATGGATTTGGAATTCAATAGTAATTGTAAATTAGTAATAACACAAGAATATTACATTATCGAGTAATATAATAAATTAAATCAGTAATAAACTAATGATACTAATAGTGTAGTAATCATCATAATACCATATATTAATACCTATCAAGACATAAATCTTTTCTTAAAGATGTTAAAAGAATTATTAATTGAAAGAAAAAACATAAAACTCCTTTAGAGTTGAATATAATCTAAATAAGTCTCCCTTTTATAATTTATATTACATATGAGTTTTTTTTTAAGTCCGAAAATGTCCAGGCGTCGCACTATATTACATATGAGTTAGAGGATAAATGATTGATATGCATGTAATATAACCTTATTTGTTCGGACACAATGGCCCTATGTGAGATCCATTTTATATTAAATATAATATGATAAAATAATTTTAATCATTTTAATATTTAGATCTAACTTTATAATTTTCATTTCATACACCTTAACATTAAATTAATCATGAAAGACTACATTATTTATTTATAATTTATTTAAAATCTTAAAAATCAATATTTAAATCATTCAATACATATTTATTACAAGATATAATTATATATTTGTGAATGAATTAAAGCACAAATAGATAAAAGTGGATCTCATAATTTGTGAGATGCAGAATGGTGGAGATGGCATGACAATGGTGACTATAGATGTGACAAAACATAATGGATAAGATTTTGGACACATGAACCATGACTTCGTCATAAAGTAAACAAGTCAATAAAGGTGTGTATTTTTTATTATGTAGATAATAATAAATAAAGAAAAGAAACGTACATTAAAATATTGTTTTTATTGAGTTTCATTTTAACGGTTTAATATAAAAAATTATTAAAAAAATATCTTGATAGAATTAGTAAAATCTTATTCTTTAACCTTTCTAAATTATGATATTTTGAATTATTTTTAATCAAATTTCAAGATGATGAAAACAATATAGTTTGTTTAATTTTTCCAATATAATTCTTTATAAATATTATTTTAAATATAAATTTATTCAATGAGTCTGTTTTCATGTTCCAAACATATGCATTGTAGGACTCCAATTTAAGTTATGTATCAAACCCTCTAAAACTAGTTTGCAAAGGATCCAATCTTCATTTACAAATTCTGGTCAAAATTCAAATTCTTTATTGAAATTTTTTTATGTAAGTATGAGGCTAGAATATAATTACTGACAATAAATTTGGTCAAATTTTGTTAGATGTTGGCCAAAATTTTAGCTAAAATTTGAAATTTTAAGTAAAATTTTAGACAAATTTATGTGACTTTGCCTCATTAACAAATATAACTAATATAATCAAAATATAGGCCGAACAAAAATAGATTGAATAGACACGTGATTCGGATAATAGAAAATAGTTTCTCCAACAATAGAAGATTATATATAATTGGTCATAAAGTCTTCTAATTGTGATTGCAATCATATTGTTATTATGTTGTATGTTATTTTTTCGATGTAAATTTTTACTTTGATGTTTTCTCATGTACTTAGAGCTATAGCTCTTAATTAAGTCGTGAGCTCCACGTTTTCCTTTTTTTTTTTTTTTATATGCATAGACTACTGCTTATCATTAAAAAAGAATAGATTGAATATTTTAATTCAAATTTTCTTAGATACCAAGTCAACCATGCTCTATTTTTATTGCTTTTAATAATTTGACCTGATCTTTTGACTCATGGGTATATTATCTACCCCAACTTTGACATTAGCGTTTCAAAATCTCAAAAGCTTATGACAAACCTTTTAAATAACTCAGTTGAGTGTACGAGTATGTGTGGTAACTTAGATTTGATTGATTAATAAATGTAATAAATTGAGTAATCAGACATGGAAATTAATGGACTTTCCACTTTATCCTTCACCTCTTTCGTACAGATAACTTAAAAAATGAATTACTGGCTAGCCGATCACTCCAAAACAGCTAGTCGTTCTGGTTCATTCATTAACTGTGAGTTTTTTCTACATTTGGTTCGGTTTCCAAACGAGGTTGTTTTTCGACTGATTTCTACAAACATGGTATCAAAATTCATATACTCTGAATTTTATGAACTCCGGGATTGATTTTAAGAGAAAATGATATAATTCTGGACTTAAAAAATCGTACCTAAATAATTTAAGAAAATTTGTCTTTTCTCTTAATTCTTTACATACGAGTTTCAAATCCCAAAACTATATCTGTTTCAATTAAAATCAGTCCCGGAGTTCATAAAATTCAGAGTAAATGAATTTTGATACCTTATTTGTAGAAATCGGTTTAGAAACGGCCTCGTTTTTTTCGCGTTTGACTCAGGTTTTCAAACTAGTCTGTTTCTCGACCGATTACTACAAACAAGGTATCAAAATTCATCTACTTTAAATTTTATGAATTCCAGGACTAATTTTAAGTGAAAAAAGTATAGTTTTTGACTTAAAAATGGTACCCAAAGACTTTTAGAAAAATGGTATTCCCTCTTAATTCTTTAGGTACGATTTTTGAAGCCCAAAACTATACTTTTTTTACTTAAAATTAATCCTGGAGTTCATAAAACTCAGAGTAGATGAATTTTGATACATTTTTTTTTTTGAAAAAATCAGACTGGAAATGTCCTCATTTTAAAATCCGAGTGAAAAACCTACAGTTGATGAACGAACAAGAACGGCTCACCGTGTTGGAGTGATCGGCTCGCCAGTAAATACACAAATTTTTTACATTTTTATTAAGTTATCCGCATGACAGCAGTGAAGGGTAAAGTGGGAAATCCACTCATTCCCATGTCTGGTTATAAAAAAATTCCGTGTGAGAATTGCTATCTATATTATATAAGAGTAACTTAACACGTACACATCACATGAGCCAAACATTTAGTTCAAACTCAAGAAAACCTTAGAACAAATCCAGCTCGAGTAGAATAGGAACCAATTTAAATTTGACTCATTTATTTCCAATCATAATTAATTTTTAAATTCAATCAATCAAAAATAGAAAAGAGAACTTGTAATTTTTCTATTCACCTACCATATTCAGATTTGAAAGTAATTTACAAGCCAACTAACCCTTGTATCTTTTTAATGTCAACTTTTGAAGTTTTTTGTTATTTACATGTGTTATATTTACATAGGATGACACTTAGTACATTGGTGTGCGTCGTATTAGTCAGCATGCAGTAATTAAGAGATAAATATCAATAATTAAGAGATAAGTATCTGTCGATGCAATATGTATCATTTTGGATCATTTAAAATGTTTTATGTATCCATATGCATTTAATTCACTCACGCATTGGGTCCCATTTGAATGTGCATGCATAGATGCCAGGTTCGTACCTTAAAGGCATTAATCATCTGCAAACATGCTATCGTGGGGTGGTTGGCACACTTCATACCAGATACTTAGTAATCTCTGCTCCATGCCATTACAAAAAGAGCACAAATTAAAGGTCGATTTGAAAGAAAAAAAACACTAGTTCAGAAAAGGAAAATAATTTCATAATTAAATTTAGTGAGTTTGAAAGATTTAGTAGAATTTTCTTATTTACATCAGCTGATAATCTCCCACCTCAGAAAATAGTAGGTGTCACGTTTGAGTCCCATAGTTTCAGTTGGTGTGTTTTAAGGGTAGTGGATATCATCTCGATAGGTTTCCCACAATTTTTCACACGTACATTCAAAAAAAAAAAAAAAATCATCAAAAATTGGTGATCGTAAAAAAATATTTAATGATAAAAAAGTATTAATATATTAATGACTTTAGTGGTTCAAATGTTTCAAAATTACATGCATCTATTCTTTAATAAATCAATTACATATGGTGACTGTTTTTAGTGGTCTACTTTAAAGTTAACAATTTCATTGACATAAGCAATATATGGAGACCATTTTCAATAAATTGGTATGTATTTAACTAATGAAACTATTATTTGCGGAAATGAGAAAAAAAAAAACAGAATTAATCGGAGATTGACACGTGCCATTAGATGAAAATGAAAAGGTTCTTGAACAAAATCAGCAAGTGGGGCCCACCTAGGATGCTACTGCATTGTTCCCTTTCAGTGGTTATTTGGCACAGTCTCCACACAAATGGCAACCTTGATTGATGCTGTTGTCCATTGTTTTAATGCATGAATTTTGATGGACCATATATAATGACCATCTATAAATTAAAAAAGTAGTCTCTGATGTCTGATGTGTAAATTTAAAAAAAAAAGAAAAGAAATTTCATGAAAATTATAAAAAAATTTATTTAAACCATAAATAAGAGAAACGCTATAATAAGTGATGATATTTAAAGTGCATATATCTAAATTAAATAAATAAAAATAACTAAACTATATTTTTAACTATTGACATTTTGAAACTCCTTAATTAAATTTAACGGGTTAAAAAGCTATATATTATCAAAAACACAATTGACATAAAAAGGTCATGATTTTATTATATCGTAATTAGGGGTAAAATTCGAACAAATTAAACTAGATTTTAATAAATTTAATTCAACTTATAAAAAATTATGGAATCCAACTTGATTTGAAACGAATTGTTCATCCAGCTCAACTAGAGTTGTTGGCTCGAAAGTTTGACCATTTTTAGCCTAGGGTCAATTTGAATAAGATCGAATTATTTTAAATTTTCAAAGTTAACTCAATCCAAATTTCATAAAAAAAAAATCAAAATTTAAGTAAATTTATAAATAAATAACAATTTCTCCATAGTAATAATTCAGTTGTGCGTGCAACGTGGAAATATACCGTCCAATATATAACCCACGTGAAAACTAAAAGTGTTCTTACCATTTTTCGAAAGGACAGCTGTACACGTGTAGGACACTAAAACGCAAAGCCAAACTACGTATTTATTATCAGTAGTTCATTACTAGGATGCTAGTTACGTAGATATCTTAAAAAAAGAATTATTATATTTTTACAAGATGGATTATAAAAATTAATAAATTATAAAAATCAAAGTTTTCAAAGTTTAAAGTTTTAATTTTTTAAACGATGAATTTTTTTATGTTAAAATATTTTAATTGCTTAAGATAATCGTTAAATGAATCTATTCTTTTCAACTTAAAAAGAATTTTAATCATAAAAATAAATCCATTCATTAAATAGTCAAATAAAACTTGAATCCTTACTTTATTTTATATATAAAAGGAGACAATTTAAAGTGATTTTTTTTCATCTCAACGAACAAAAAATAGTACAAGAAAATTTAAAGTTTGATATGATGAGTTTGAAAGATTTATCTATATAAAAAATACAAAAAATATTATAAAAAGACTTTAAAAAAAAGGAGATTTAAAATGAACTTGGCAAACTAATATTTTTTAACCAATATCATGGTTATTTGGTTTAATTTAACCTACTTAATAAATATTTTGGATTAGTACAAGTATAATTGAACGAATTGTCTAACAAATAAGTTGGGATGTGTCAGCCTGTCTAAGATTGCTTGAGTAATTGTGTTGAGTCAATAACTTTATATGATGAGTTAGGTCAAGTATGGATCACTTAAACAATTTAAGATTACCGAGTGTGTCAATTTGATAATAAATGAAATTTGGTCAAGTTGGATCAATTTATCTATTTAATTTTAGAGTAGGGATAACACATTTAGCTTTGTATGGTAATAGGTTTGGTTGTGCTTTTAATTTATGAGTTAGGTTAGGTATTATGACATTGATTTTCTAAATATTCATTGGATTGGATCAATTCATTCAATAAATGGGTTGGGACCAATTGAGTCAACCATTCTAATAGATAAGTTGGATTTAGTATGAATGAATTAGGTTAAACCTTTAATAATAAATGAGTTTGATTGTGTTAACCCATTTAATCATAGTTTGGTATTAGGGTTGTACTGACCTTTTCATAGATGAGTTATGCTTTAAAAATGGGTTAAATGAACCCATTTAAGATTTCAAAATTGAGTCAATTGTTGAATAAATGGGTCAAGTTATGTGTGACTTGGATTAGTCATTTGTAGTCATTAGATTTTCTTTTTTCTTTTCTTGAAAATATTACTCATGAGTTTTGATGAGAAATAGAATTTTTATTTGACTAATTTTCTTTAAATAAATGAGAATTTTTCCTATTTAGTTGCCTAGATTTTCTTAAAACTAAAATTTTCTATCTTAAACACTTAATATACTTAAAATAAGTTTTGACTCAAGTCCTCGAACTCAGGTACTTGGATCCAATTAAATTTATAAAGTAGCTCCACTTTTTTATTTCTTAGAAAATTATCTTTTATTTCATTTTTCAAATTTTAATATCTCCAACAAAATTTATAAAATTTAAATAAACAATGAATCTTTAGTTGCTTTCTTTGAAAATGAAATGTTTAAGGAATTAGATACCCACCAGAATTTTTTTTTTTTAAAAAAAAAGGAAAAAGAAAAAGAAAAAAAGGTTAAGCGTTAGTGATACACGTGGGTAGTACACATGTACCAATATGCGATGCCGATGATTTGGAGCCGCATAATTATAGCGTGTTTTACACGGTGATGTTGAGGACAAAAGTCACCATTACCGGTTACACTATATGTCAACATTGTAAGTACAATAATAGAAAATTTATATTTCATAACACATGACAACAGAAAATTTATATAGTCATCATTTTTTTTTTTATATCATATAGATTAATTTATAGATAGTTTGATTATTTTTAAAGCGGAGAAAATTATAATTTTATTATAGCAATGCACGTGGGTAGTACACATGTACCAACATGCGATGCGGATGATTTGGAGCCGCATAATTATAATGTGTTTTATACGGTGATGTTGAGGATTTTACCCTTCACCTCTTTCGTACGGATAACTTAAAAAATGAATTATCCACAAGCTGATCACTCCAAAATGGCGTGTCGTTCTGGCTCGTTTATCAACTGTGGGTTTTTCCTTTGTTTGGCTTGTATTTTTAAACGAGTCTGTTTCTCGACCGATTTATACAAACAACATATCAAAATTCTCTCTACTCTGAATTTTATGAACTCCGGAACTGATTTTAAGTGAGAATGGTATAGTTTTGGGCTTAAAAAATCGTACTCAAAGAATTTAAGAAAAATTGCATTCCCTCTTAATTCTTTAGGTACGAGTTTTGAAGTCCAAAACTATATATTTTTCACTTAAAATCAGTCCCGCAATTTATAAAATTCAGAGTAGATGAATTTTAATACCTTGTTTGTAAAAATCAGTAGAAAAACGGTCTCTTTTGCAAATCCGAGCGAGAAATCCACAGTTAATGAAGGAACCTTTTGGAATGAAAGGCTCGCCGGTAACAGTCCAAAACTGCGAGCCATTTTGTTCGGTCAGTGGGTTTTTTCGCATTTGGCTCGGGTTTTCAAACTAGTCCGTTTCTCAATCGATTTCTACAAAAAAGGTATCAAAATTCATCTACTCTAAATTTTATAAACTCTGGGACTGATTTTAAGTGAAAAGGGTATAGTTTTGGGCTTAAAAATTGTATCCAACGAATTTAAGAAAAATGGTCTTCCCTCTTAATTTTTTGGGTATGATTTTTTAAGCCGATAACTATACTCTTTTCACTTAAAATTAGTTCCGGATTTCATAAAATTCAGAGTAGATGAATTTTGATATATTTTTTTGTAAAAATCGAACGAGAAATGACCTTGTTTGAAAACCCGAGTGAAAAATCCACAGTTGATGAATGAACAAGAACAGCTCGCCGGTCAGTGCACAAATTTTTGACAATTTTTTTAAGTTATCTATACGGCAGGAGTGAAAGGTAAAGTGAGAAATCCACTCATTCCAGTAGCTGGTTATAAAAAAATTCCGTGTGAGAATTGCTAACTATATTATATAAGAGTAACTTAACACGTATACATCATGTGAGCCAAGCATTTAGTTCAAACTCAAGAAAACCTTAAAACAAATCCAGCTCGAGTAGAATAGGAACCAGTTTAAATTTGATTCATTTATTTCCAATCATAATTAATTTTTAAATTCAATCAATCAAAAATAGAAAAGAGAACTTGTAATTTTTCTATTCACCTACCATATTCAGATTTGAAAGTAATTTACAAGCCAACTAACCCTTGTATCCTTTTAAGGTCAACTTTTGAAGTTTTTTGTTATTTTCATGTGTTATATTTACATAGGATGACACTTAGTACATTGGTGTGCGTAGTATTAGTCAACGTGCATAGGTGGAGCTCACTAAATGCGGTAGTAATTAAGATAATTTTTGATACCATCGAGATGATCGTGTATTATCAATATAAAGCCATATAGACATCAGAAAAATCTGCCTATACATACTCGTTTTCGAATTTTTGGGTGAAATTGTAACGACCCGACCCGAATACAGGGCTTAGGGCTTGACTCAGTAAGATATTGTCCGCTTTGGGCCTCGCACACAGCTCAAACCCGCACGGTTTTGCATTTGGGCCTGGGCCCACATGACCCGGCCCAAGAGGCCTCTTTCTGGTAACACAGTCACACAGACAAGATATTGTCCCCTCTGGGGTCCACCCCCTCAGGGTTTTGTTCCGGCATGCCGCCCACGTGGCCAACACCCGAAGGCCTCTTACATGAATTCCACTTGGGTGGGCTTCAATAAACCCACCCCTCCCTTTCATTCCCACCGATGTGGGACTTTTGGGGAGGGGGAGGGGTATCACAATCACCCTCCTTAAAGCCTCGACCCGTCCCCGGCTCGACTCCGGTCCACTTGACAACTCCAAGGAAGGATGATAGGCCCACACAGTCCGAGTGTTGAACTCGGCTCTGATAGCATATTTGTAACGAAGAATACAGGGCTTAGGGCTTGACTCAGTAAGATATTGTCCGCTTTGGGCCTCGCACACAGCTCAAACCCGCACGGTTTTGCATTTGGGCCTGGGCCCATATGGCCCGGCCCAAAAGGCCTCTTTCTGGTAACAAGGTCACACAGACAAGATATTGTCCCCTCTGGGGTCCACCCCCTCAGGGTTTTGTCCCGGCATGCCGCCCACGTGGCCAACACCTGAAGGCCTCTTACATGAGTTCCACTTGGGGGGGCTTCAATAAACCCACCCCTCCCTTTCATTCCCACCGATGTGGGACTTTTGGGGAGGGGGAGGGGTATCACAGAAATTATCATTCTACCCCCGCATATATGTTCCTTCGAACGAATTTTCATTTCATTTTTAATTCGTTCGAATGAATATACTCATCCGAATGAACACCTTAGTATAATTTTCATTCATTCGAACGATTGTTCATTTGTTCGAATAAAAATATATATGTCAATACTTTACAAAATTTGACTCATTCATTCGAAAAAATGAATTAAAACTTTTCAAGTTTTTGTCTCGTCAAACTTGGATTGCATTGGGTCCCATTTGAATGTTCATGCACAGATGCCAGGTTCATACCTTCTGCAAACATGCTATCGTGGGGCGGTTGGCACACTTCATACCTGATACTCAGTAATCTCTGGTCCATGCCATTACAAAAAGAGCACAAATTAAAATTCGATTTGAAAAGAAAAAAAAAACACTTAGTTCAGAAAAGGAAAATAATTTCATAATTAAATTTAATGAGTTTGAAAATTTTAATAGAACTTTTTTTTATTTACATCAGCTGATAATCTCCCACTTCAGAAAGTGCAAGGTATTAGGTTTGAACTTCTATAGTTTCACTTGGTGTGTTCTAAGGACTGGATATCACCCTTGGGAGTTTTACCATAGATTTTCTGCAATTTCTCATATGAAAATTCATTAAAAAAAAAAAGGAAAGTTTCATCTAAAAATTGACGAAAATAAAAAAATATTTAATGATAACAAAATATTAATATATTAATGACTTTAGTGGTTCAAATGTTTCAAAATTACTTGCATCTATTATTTAATAAATCAATTACATATGGTGACTGTTTTTAGTGGTCTACTTTAAAGTTAACATTTTCATTGACACAAGCAATATATGGATTATGGAGACCATTTTCAATAAATTAGCATGTATTTAACTAATGAAACTATTATTTGTGGATGTGAAAAGAAAAAAAAATCAGAATTCATCAGAGACTGACACGTGCCATTAGATGAAAATGAAAAGGCTCTTTAACAAAATCAGCAAGTGGGGCCCACCTAGGGTGCTACTGCATTGTTCCCTTTCAGTGGATAGTTGGCAGTCTCCACACAGTGGGATGTGCCAATTGGCAACCTTGATTGATGCTGTCGTCCATTGTTTGAATGCATGAATTTTGATTGACCATATATAATGACCATCTATAAATTAAAAAAGTAGTCCCTGATGTCTGGTGTGTAAACTTTTTTTTAAAAAAGAAATTTCATGAAAATTATAAAAAAAATTATTTAAACCATAAATAAAAGAAACGCAATAATAAGTGATGATATTTAAAGTCCATATATCTAAATTAAATAAATAAAAATAACTAAACTATATTTTTAACTATTGACATTATGGCACTCCTTAATTAAATTTAACGGGTTAAAAAGCTATATATTATCAAAAACACAATTGCATAAAAAGGTCATGACTTTATTATATTGTGATTAGAGCAAATTGAAATAGATTTTAATAATTTTAATTCAAATTTATATAAAAAATTATGCAACTCAACTTGATTTGAGACGAATTGTTCATCCAACTCAACTAGAGTTGTTGACTCGACAGTTTGACCATTTTTAGCCCAAGGTTAATTTGAATAAGATCGAATTATTTTAAATTTTCGAAGTTAACTTGATCCAAATTTCATAAAAAAAATTAAAATTTATGTAAATTTATAAATAAACAACAATTTCTCCATAGTAATAATTCAGTTGACTCTCCCACTGAGCTTGCGTGCAACGTGAAAAGATACCGTCCAATATATAACCCACGTGAAAACTAAAAGTGTTCTTACCATTTTTAGAAAGGACAGCTGTACACGTGTAGGACACTAAAACGCAAAGCCAAACTACGTATTTATTATCATTAGTTCATTACTAAGGTGCTAGTTACGTAGATATCTTAAAAAAAGGTCATCCGTTTACGCACCCGATTTTTCTGCCTCTATACAGTAATTTTCAGATGCGGGTAGTTAATTAACATTTTGCCTCTACGTTTCCATTCATTCGAACGAATTTTCAGTTCATTTCGACATTCGTTCGAACGAATGGACGCATACCCCATCCAATTTTGATTCGTTCGAACAAATCCCCGTATAAAATCAATTTGTTCGAATGAATCGGGTGAAGAGTAACGCTCATTACTGTTCACCCATTCATTTGAATGAATTGATTTAATGAATTGATTCATTTTAATGAATCAGTGATTCCTTAGAATGAATTGATTTTTTTTTAAATTTTAAAGTTATTTTTTAAGCACTGTGTATTTTTAAAATTTCTCAAATTAAATATCCAGACTAATTACGATAATCTGATAAAAATACTTTAAGACTTTAAGGTCTTTTGACACTTCTAAATATTTAAAACACAGTATTTTACAATAAGGGTATCCCTAGGGTGTGCCGAAAACAAATTTAGGAGTGTCAAAAGACCTTGAAGTTTTAAAGTATATTTATTAGGTTATCGTAATTAGTCCGGATATTCAATTTGAAAAATTTTGAAAATACACGGTGCTTAAAAAATAATGTGCATAGTGTATTAAATAATAAAATCTCCTTTAAAACTTTAAAGTTATTTTTTAAGCACTGTGTATTTCCAAAATTTCTCAAATTGAATATCTGGACTAATTACGATAACCTAATAAAAATACTTTGAGACTTAAAGGTCTTTTGACACTCCTAAATGTGTTTTCGGCACACCCTAGGGATACCTTTATTTGTAAAATACTGTGTTTTAAATATTTAGGAGTTTCAAAAGACCTTTAAGTTTTAAAGTATTTTTATCAAATTATCGTAATAAGTTTGGATATTTAATTTGAGAAATTTTAAAAATATACTATGCTTAAAAAATAATGTGCATAGTGTATTAAATAATAAAATTTCCTTTAAAACTTTAAAGTTATTTTTTAAGCACTGTGTATTTCCAAAATTTTTTAAATTGAATATCCTGACTAATTACGATAACCTAATAAAAATATTTTAAGACTTTAAGGTCTTTTGATACTCTTAAATGTGTTTTTGGCTCACCTTAGGGATACCCTTATTTGTAAAATATTGTGTTTTAAATATTTAGGAATGTCAAAAGATCTTGAAGTCTTAAAATATTTTTATCATATTATCGTAATTAGTCTGGATATTTAATTTGAGAAATCTTAAAAATAAACAGTGCTTTAAAAATAACTTTAAAATTTAAAAAAAAATCAATTCATTCTAATGAATCACTGATTCATTAGAATGAATCGATTCATTAAATTAATTATCTCAAACGAATCAAAATTGGATGGGGTATGCGTCCATTTGTTCGAACGAATGCCGAAATGAACTGGGAATTCGTTCGAACGAATGGAAACACGGGGGAAAAATGGTAATTAGCCACCCGCACCCGGAAACGGGTGTATAGAGGCAGAAAAATTGGGTTTGTAAACGGATTATAACTATTAATAAATTATAAAAATCAAAGTTTTCAAAGTTTAAAGTTTTAATTTTTTAAATGATGAATTTTTTTATGTTAAAATATTTTAATTGCTTAAGATAATAGTTAAATGAATCTATTCTTTTCAACTTATAAAGAATTTTAATCATAACAATAAATCTATTTCAATAAATAGTCAAATAAAACTTGAATCCTTACTTTATTTTTTATATAAAAGGAGACAATTTAAAGTGATTTTTTTTCATCTCAACAAACAAAAAATAGTACAAGAAAATTTAAAGTTTGATATGATGAGTTTGAAAGATTTATCTATATAAAAAATACAAAAAAAAACACTATAAAAAGACTTAAAAATAGAAAAAAAGGAGATTTAAAATGAACTTGGCAAACTACTATTTTTTTAACCAATATCATGGTTATTTGGTTTAAATTAATCTACTTAATAAATATTTTGGATTAGGTACAAGTATAATTGAACGAATTGTCTAATAAATAAGTTGGGATGTGTCAGCCTGTCTAAGATTGCTTGAGTAATTGGGTTGAGTCAATAACTTTACATGATGAGTTAGGTCAAGTATGGATCAACTTAAACCATTTAAGATTTTACCAAGTGTGTCAATTTGATAATATATGAAATTTGGTCAATACTGCTCAAAAAAAAAAAAATGAAATTTGGTCACGTTGGATCAATTTATCTATTTAATTTTAGAGTAGGGATAACACATTTAGCTTTATATGGTAATAGGTTTGGTTGTGCTTTTAATTTATGAGTTAGGTTAGGTATTATCACATTGATTTTCTAAATATTCATTGAATTGGATCAACTCATTTAATAAATGGGTTGGAACCAATTAAGTCAACCATTCTAATAGATAAGTTGGATTTAGTACGAATGAATTAGGTTAAACCTTTAATAATAAATGAGTTCGATTGTATTAACCCATTTAATCGTAGTTTGGTATTAGGGTTGTACTGACCTTTTCATAGATGAGTTATGCTTTAAAAATAGGTTAAATGAACCCATTTAAGATTTCAAAATTGAGTCAATTGTTGAATAAATGGGTCAAGTTATGTGTGATTTGGATTAGTCATTTGTTTAACATATAGATTAGAGGTCAATCAGATCTGATCAATTTATTTAATAAATGTACTAAATTAGATCAATTCTTTTAACTTGTTCAACCCATGCCATATGATAAATAGGTCAAAGTTAATAAGTCTACCAAATTGTAGTCATTAGATTTTCTTTTTTCTTTCCTTGAAAATATTATTCATGAGTTTTGATGAGAAATAGAATTTTTATTTGACTAATTTTCTTTAAATAAATGAGATTTTTTCCTATTTAGTTGCCTAGATTTTCTGAAAACTAAATTTTTCTATAATAAACACTTAATATTCTTAAAATAAGTTTTGACTC
This sequence comes from Chimonanthus praecox, assembly GCA_022113865.1. NCBI lineage: Eukaryota > Viridiplantae > Streptophyta > Magnoliopsida > Laurales > Calycanthaceae > Chimonanthus > Chimonanthus praecox. Next base: position 45,022,744 of record CM039095.1, read on the forward strand.
AAGTCCTCGAACTTAGGTACTTGGATCCAATTAAATTTATAAAATAGCTCCACTTTTTTATTTTCAATAGAAAATTATCTTTTATTTCGTTTTTCAAATTTTAATATCTCCAACAAAATTTATAAAATTTAAATAAACAATGAATCTTTAGTTGCTTTCTCTTGAAAATGAAATGTTCAAGGAATTAGATACCCACCAGAATTTTTTTTAAAAAAAAAAAAGAAAAAGAAAAAGAAAAAAGGTTAAGCGTGAGTGATACACGTGGGTGGTACACATGTACCAATACACGTGGGTAGTACACATGTACCAATATGCGATGCCGATATTTGGAGCCGCATAATTATAGTGTGTTTTATACGGTGATGTTGAGGGCAAAAGTCACCATTACCGGTTACACTATATGTCAACACTGTAAGTACAACAATAGAAAATTTATATTTCATAACACATAACAATAGAAAATTTATATAGTCATCATTTTTTTTTTATATCATATATATTAATTTATAGATAGTTTGATTATTTTTAAAGTGGAGAAATTATAATTTTATTATTATTTATCAACTCACTCTGCATAATTTACTTATTAAGAAATGATTTATGATATTATATATCATTTACAGTTACGAAAGTAAAAGACACATTATACACTATATCAATTATATCACCATATCTTCATTCAATTTCATTAATGGTCAATATCTTTTTACAATATTAAAAAAAAACCAAAATGGGAATTATCTTAGAGTGAAAATTAAAAAATAAAGTAAATAATTAAAGATAATGCAAAATGAACAAATTTAAAGACAAATATGGTTAGAAAGGAAAATACCATTTAAACATGAGAAATTACTTCTGATTTTTCTTAAAATCATACTCAATACAAGATTTCAAGAGAAAAAATTACTATAAAAACTCTTTTTTAAAAAGATAAAAAAAAAAGACCGAATTGATATTAAAAGCAAATCACCTATTTTTTTTGTAGCAAGCATAGATTTAAATCTCGGTATCGGTCGAGAGATTTCTCTTTCCTATTTTTTTTTAACCACCTTTATCGGTCGATACAGCCATATATATCGGATATCGACCGATATCTCAAATCTCGACTGATACATACCGTTTCTCAAATCTCAACCTACTAGCAAGTATTGCTTGATTAACAGGTTGTATCATTCGGTACGTGAGATGACTATATGATTTATATAGTATTAAATGTATTTTAAACTATGTTTAAAATTCCATTGAATTAAATAACTTGATGAATTGTTATAATTTTATTTTTATAAATTTTAGCACAAACAATAATTATTTTGATTGTAATTTAATTAGATCAATTCAGGGAAGAGTCCTTTTACAAAGTTTCGTGGGATCAAAACTCAAAGCCTCAGTTGAAAGTTTCTCCTCACACAAGTAGAAAGATTGACATTGACAAGACATGTAATGGAGGGTTTGTTTGGATCAATCCCCATCCCATTAATAACATTATTTCAGAGTGCACCAATGTGTATCATGATCATTGATATTGATGCATGTGAAATCTTAATTCATATCCCGTCAGCATCCTTGCACTGGAAACGGGTTTGGTGCTGGACCATTTCGGATGGGACCGGGCTTATCCTGACAAAATGGACTAGAATGATTATGTTTTGATCGTTTCACATCAATGGACTACACGTCCGAGAAAGAAAAAAAGAAAAGAAAAAGAGAGAGTCGTTCTCTACCTTCTAATCTTTGCAATCATATGGAAAACATTTTTTTGGCAAAGCTACACAATATACAATATTTTTTGTATAGACAAACATTTATAAATGTAGTCGTTAACTAGTATATTAAATTAAAACACACTTAAAATTAAATAAGTTGTTATAATTGAATTGATGTGGATTCATATTGATCATGAGCTTTTTTATCGTACCAATACGTGGAGTTGAATTCTATGATTGCACGGAGAATCTGCTTTGATATTATGATAGAAAATTATAATTTTTTTTTTTTTTAATACATGGAAATCCATCGACCCCATTTTGTGGTGATCATAGGTAAAACTCTAGATCCACGACACCACCTACACATAGTATGGAGCAGGTGATAATATTTTTGAAATAAAACTCACTTTCAAAAGTTAGTTATTAAAAGAAGATTATCTAAGTGTTATATAGACTTATTGGTTTTTCAAATTAATTGATATGACACTTCCGTCACTTTCATATTAACTAACATGAAAGAAAAAGAGTTGAGAAAGGGGAGTGGGATGATAAAATTAGGGTTTGTAAGCATCATTCACATTCACATTCACATGTGAGAAAAAGACCCTTTCAATTTGATTTCAATCCTCAATGATACAGACGTGCATTTATCTATGAAAGTTTCTGGAAAAATAAGGTTTTTCAAAAGGTCTTCAATCTTCAAATATACAAACGTGCATTTATCTATGAAAGTGGCTGGAAAAATAAGGTTTTTCAAGAGGCTTCCTCATGCATTTCTTCTGTGAATGACAGCAGTCACTTCTAGTCCGTGATGCATGCACGATATATTGCACATGTAAAGTCGAATGTGTGAACTTAGATTTTTAAATTCTTTTAAAAATATTTTTAAAATGATGCTTTTCATTAAAAATCAGGTGATTTTCAGAAGTTAAATAATTAAAGATAAAAATTGGAGCAGTTTTATATAGAATTCAATGCAACAGTGAGATCGACTCAAATTAAATTTAAATTGAGTAGAGATTCAATTCAGGGTGTAGGATAAGGTGTGAGAAAAGTATGGAATGTAAATAGGCCCTAGGCAGGCACCATTAAATTTTATCATCTATAAACAACATCGTCTATGTTAGGTTCTGTAGAGCCTGATTAGATAGTATATATATGATCGTTTTGTGTGATAGTATATATATGATCGTTTTGTGTGAGAGAGAGAGGAGAACATTTGTTACGAGAGTTGTATCTTCTTCGTTTTGCTTTTGAACATACTAGATCAGTTTGAACCCGTGGATGTATCAAAATGGAACTACGTGAAATCTCTATGTTGTGTTTTGTTTCTCTTTGTTAATTTTACTTTTCTATCTTCAATATTGTTGTTTGTGTGTGGATGAAAATGTGACTTTCTCCCAACAACCTTTCAAAACATGGATATATTAACAAGAAACTCTCCAAAATTCTACCCATTTTGCTATTTCAGAGATTTAATTAGTGCACTTAAACCTTTATAATTTTAAGTTAGACTTTGTTATATACGGGACAAGTTATTGATAAATCTTTTATACTCTTGGTTAATAATAACTTGTCACATAATATAGACTATTAAACCCCTCGCAATGCTAACTCTCACAAACTCTCACTTTAAACAAGGTAGTTCCATCTACCTTTATGCAGCTTTCACATTGTCATTTCCTAGGAAACACAAGACATGATACTTCCTCTCATACCAATTATGAGGGACCCGGCCATTACATTAAAAGATCTAACCCTCTAAGCTAAACCCCACTAGACACGTGACAAGTCATCTCGAATCTTAATCTTTTAACTTTTCATATCTTATTTGTATGGGTTCAACTCAAATGTGGTAGACCCCAACTCAACACAAGCTCGACGTTTTCAACTCGGATTTGCCTACCACAAAAGAGATAAACCTCACTCTATCCAAGTTGGAAGAAATTAAAATGTGTTCTATTTTTTTATATATAAGATAATGATGATAACTTGTACTCCTCATGTACACTCTTTATAAGTCTATATATGTGCAACTCATCTATAGTGTTGAGTCTATTTGAAAGGCTTAAGCTTAAACTTATACGTACATAATATTATTTTGATTAGATCGATTAAACTATGTTTACTATATCCTCAAAAATTATATCACTTTCTTCGCTCGAATTCTTTTGGCTTTGAAAATCCGCTTAAGAAGATTTTTACTGGACGATAAATTTAAGATTAATTTTTTTTTTAATGGACTCATCACTACCAATATAAAGAGACTACACATAAATAGCCTCATGATAAGTGCAGTTTAAAGAAAGTTGTAGGTTATGATCATATTATATATATTTGGTTATTTTGAAAAGTGATTTTTTCTTAAATAATAATATTAGCATGATTTGGGCAGTGAAACTAAGTTTTTTAAATCAAACTTGAAAAGACCCCATGCAGGAGAAGGACCCTAGAAAGAAAAATGTATATTTCACCAAAGGATTTGTTTGGTTATTAGGAAATGCAGTGAAATGCATGGAAATTAAAAAAAAAAACCTATTTGGATGCTATTATTCATACAAATAGTGGAACCCCAAGTTTTCCTGAAATTGTATGGATTTCTTGAACAGCCAGAACTCTCTAGGCTACCATGATATTTAGACTAGACATATACTATACAATATGTTTTAACACAGCAAAAAAGCCCACACATTTTTATATTTAGACTTTACAATAAAATTCATTATTAAATTAAATAATAGTTTAATAAGAAATTAATTATTGTTTAATAATCATCATAAGGGATTCATATTAACTAGGAGGGACCCAAATGAGGCCTATCTAAATTATTTTATTCTTTTTCTTAAGCCATTAAATTTTGAAATAGTAATTTTAGATTTTACTTAATTCAACCAATTCATGTAATATAAGATGTCATGATTCCTATTTCGTATTTAATTTAGAAAAAAATAATTTAAAAAAATTTAAAAGGATTGTAAAAGAACTATGTTGCATGTTGTACCATTTAAAAGTTTTAATAATTTTTTACAAACTAATTTTCTTAAAATCACATTTAAACATATTTTAGGATGTAAATGGAAGATGTGGCTTAAAAATGTAAAGCATTTCAATAAATATACATTTTTAGAGTTTAAAATAAACATAAAATAAACATGATATTCCAAGATCATTTTCAAATCAAACATCTAAATAGCTTTTTAGTCCTTTCAGAAAATAATTTTTATTATTTATTTTTCTTCCTAGATGAATCTAAGTGAAACTTAATGAGCTGCCAAACTATGTCACATGTATGTCCCATAAATGATGTCACATGGAAAATGAAACTGTTTTGGTTGCACCAGTCTCTTTTAACTCTATATTGAGAAATATATTAAATATTTTAGTGTTAGAGGTACTATTATAAAAAGAAAAGTTATTTATGAATCTACGATTACTTTCATAATAAATAAGACAGAATTAAATTCCCATTTTAGTAGCATTTATAAAATTTTCTCTATTGAAAACGATTAGTTAAATTGAAGAAAATTCGTTTGAACAATAAACTAAAAATAATCAAGCATTCATAATTTAACAATGTTTTTTTTCATATTTAACTAGTTTTTCTTTTTTTTTTGAAGTTTGATGTAAAACTCTGAATTGTTAAGACTCACACTAGATTCAATGGATCCACTCTCCCTCACACACTCATCTGCCCTATGAATTGTATTTTGTATTCAATTTAACACTAATTTGACTTTTAAAACCCATTGAACTAACAAGATAATTTCTACCTTTAGATGTCATATATAAAGGCAATGCCTTTTAAATTCACCCATCCATATCTATCCAAGTAGGGCTATCAGGCCATTTGCACTAAAATTTGATGCAAACTAGTTTGTAGGAACGATAACTAAAATTTGATGCAAACTAGTTTGTAGGAACGATATATATATATATAAGTGATGGGGAACATATGTTGGATTCTCATCTCATTGATCTCAATGAAGATGAGGGATTCAAGAACATTGGCACTAGAGCATCATGTCTGAATGATGTTGATCTTGGTTCATATAAAGTGCTCTAGAGTCAATGTTCTTGAACCCTCGTCCTCATTGAGATCAATTAGATGGGAATTCAACATATGTTCACCATTACTAAATGTAGATGTTCGACGACTGGTTGAGCCTGGGGTATGTGCAACAGAGGAATCTATTGCATCGTCGGCTATTGTACCACCTCTAGTGGCCACATCTTTCCCAAAAATAATGAGAAATTTTTTATGTAGTGAAAATTTCTTATTCTTAAATGGAGATAAGTGATGATGTTTATACAAATAAATAAAAGAAAAACATTGCCCATTTAATTTCATCTGAAGTCAAAGTTTTTTGATATTTCAGAGAATGCACTATATGCTTTTATCTGTGGTTTCATACAACTTTTGAAATTTTCTCGATTCAAATTTATGATTTATGGTGCATTAAAATTCTCCACCACCTCCTTTTACACATTTGTGGTGAATTTTCCATTAGCTCATTCTCTTCAATGTGTTCGATCAATTAGGAGGTTGTATAAACAATCATCCATATCAAATGTCAAATAAACATTTTTGAGGTACTTAATGCAACTCCTTTTCCCCTTTGTCTTTCCATCTCTTTTACTTACAAGAAAAATATAAAAACATATGCAAAAAGTATACATTATGTATATTTATGCATGATCAGGGCCGGCTCTAGGCATAGACAGCGTAGGCCGCCGCCTAGGGCCCTCAGACAGAAACGGCCCCCGTACACTTAAACTCCTTTAATATACCCGTCACAAAGGGCATTTAAAATCTCACTCCGTCTAGGACCTCTGAAATTTTATGGGATTTCAGGGCAGACCCTGTGCATGATTCATATAATATCATGTATATATTCCATCATTCTCAATTATTTCAAATATTATGTGTACATCAATCAATTCAAAAAGGATAAAATGATAAAATATTTATCATCATCCTAGCATATTTATTCAATCAAGCCAAAGAGAATAAAAAAATCAGAGAAAATAGATTTTAAAGTATAAAAAGTTAAAACTGCCGAGAGAAGCTGAGTTTAAATCAGCGTTGACTATATGTTTAGTAAAAATAATACATATAAAATGATAATAAAATTTGATGAAAAATAATACAAAATAAATAAGAAAAAAGGTATTTATCTGATTGAAAGTGAACCAGTTCACAGATAATTTCTCGTCAACGCACACGAGACGCAAGTGTTAGGCTGGAATAACGTGCCACGTGTAAACTGTAAACCAGAAAAGCTGCTAGAACTGATGTTCGGTAAACCGCAGCAAATACTATCGTGCCACTTTTCTCTTTCACAGCCGTGTGAAATATTAGAGGAGCTTTTTCGTTTTTCAAATTTAAAATTTATCATATTTTCTTTTAAATTTACATATAAAAAATTGTAAAATATTCAATATATAATTTCCGTGGACGAATTCAGTACCCTTAAGATACATCAAGATTATGCCATTGGATTTCAAACCCGCAACCTCCCTCAAAGATGCAACTAGTTGAAACAATGTTTTTCAAATTTAAATCTTATAGTATTTTAGTGAGTTAAGTATAGTCTAGTTTCATTACTGTCAAACTTTATTTTATTGTCTTTAAGTTACCGGTTTGTGTTAAATTTTTTGAAATAAATCTCAATTTAATTAAAACATCAGTAACTCTTAAAATATTTATTCAATTAGTCACTGTTCTTATTTTTATAAGATAAAGTCTTTCTTCTCTAAAATGAAAATAGTGTCAGCAACGAATAATTTTTTTTTTTTTGGATTAACGTGTGAGAAACTTAGATACACTCCTACTAAAATCCTCATAAATGAGCTCACTACCCTTAAGGTACAAAAAGGTTAAGCTATGAGATTTTGAACCCAAAACCTCCAGCTTCTTGAGGCGGGAAGCAACCGATTAAACTACACCCATGTAAAAATACATATATTTTATGTATGATTCTGATGGAAATAGTGAATTTAATATTTTTTATTTTAATAAAGAGTCTAACATATTTTAAATAGAAAAAGATCATCGTTAACAAATTTTGAAGTATAGAAAGTTTTAACTGCTGAAAGAAGATGAGTTTAAATCAGCGGTGAATATAGTTTTTGAAATGATTTGAATTTAAGTAAGGATAATACAATATGAAAGAAAAATAATACAAAATAAACTAATTAAAAAGATATGATCTTGAAGCAAGTGTTAGGCCGGTATGAACGTGCCACGTGTAAACTGTAAACCAGAAAAGTTGTTGGAACTGATTTTAAATTACTATAGTGCCACTTGTCGCTCCGAACGCCGAAATTCCGACCTGAATAGTTAAGTTTCTCCATTTAAAAAACGTTTCAAACCTGTCGTCCACGTGCGCTATTTGAACCGTGTAAAGTAAGTGTGGTTCCGTTGACGACTCTTTCACGGTCTCCAGTCTCCACTATAAAACGTTCCCGTCGTTGGCTCTCGTCACTCTCATTTGTCACTCGCAGTCTCTCTCTTCATATTTCCTTCATGGAATTGGAAGACTTCTCTTCGTCGTCGTCGTTATCTAGTCACCAATCTCCTTCACACTTGCAATCAAACTCTCCGTCTCCTACAAACGCGCAACGCCGGAAGTTCAAGCGGAAGGCCGGGCGAAAGAAGTTCCGAGAGACACGCCACCCGTTGTACCACGGCGTCCGGCAAAGGGAAGGCAACAAGTGGGTGTGCGAAGTTCGGGAGCCGCAAAACCAATCGCGGATATGGCTGGGGACTTTTCATTCGCCGGAAATGGCGGCCAGGGCATACGACGTCGCCGCCCTGGCCCTCAGAGGAAACTCCGCGCCCCTCAATTTTCCGGACTCTCAGTGGCTTGCTCCTCGTCCAAAGTCTTGTTCGCCTAAGGACATACAGGCGGCGGCCGCTACTGTCATTGATGCTTTTCCCCATAAAGAATCTTTCTCCTCATCTTCATGTGAATCTTGTGATTCTGGAATCTCCAAGAATCTTTCAGAATCTGCCAGAGATTATTGCATTGATGAAGAGGACGTATTTAACATGCCCGGCATCCTTGCTGACATGGCAGCAGGGCTGCTTATCAGCCCTCCAATGCCAGATGATTTCCAATATGGAGAATGCCTTGTCGATTTGTCTCTATGGAGTAAATAGGTGGATACTTTGTGAATTTCATTTAGGCGCGACTGGATGAGTCGAAATAATTCATTATTTTTGTTTTGTTCAAAAACATTTTCCTATAATTTTCAGCAAGATGAAAGTACATATTATAGATTTATAGTTTTCTTTCATTTATTGTTTATTATCGTATGTCTCATTCTTTATTGTAATTATTATATATTCATTTTCTTCTTTTCAATTATTCTCATATAGATCTCTCTTTTTTTTTCTTATGCTTACTTCAATTTATTTAAGATACGGGTAAAGTTTTTAAATTTAATTGTTTCGAACTAATTAAGTATATCGTAATTTCATCAGAAAATTAATACAAATTATTTTCCATTTTTCTAGGTTTTTTTTGATATATTTTTCATGAATTCTCTATTTCATAACTTGTACACCCATTTCTGATATCTAAATGAGCGTTAAATAATGATACAATTACATAGAAATGAAGGCTATTTTTTCTTTTTTTTTATAATTTTTCAGAATTTTTGAAAAAAAAACAGGAGCAGAGAGAAAGCATATTGGCGATGGATCATCGATACGCGGAATTTTTCAGTAGTATCTATTTAGCCTGTTTTTGTCGATTTAATCTGTTTTAACTCATTTAAGTGAAAATGGATGAAACATTTATATTTTGAATATAAATATACATAGTAGTTTTGTCTAACAAATATTTTATTCAGTGTTATTCTTAATATAATCATTTTTCTTCTTAATTCATTAGAAATTATTAATACTTTTCTATTCTAAAACCACAATCTCAATATAATTTACTTTTGGATAGCGATCTTCCCACGGGTATTTAATGTAACCCGATACGGGTTTTACTGTATTGTCCATTTTTCCCTTCAAATTGGCTCGCCGAACCCTTTGAATCACTTACAGCAAAGGGTTCGGCGAGCGGATTCGAAGGGCAAAATAGATAATACACTAAAACCCGTGTTGGATTATACAAAATGCCCATAGGAGGATCATTGGCTTTTACTTTTTTAATACTTATTTTATTTTTAATTATTATTTTCTACATCTTATTATCTTAGTTTTCTATAAGTTAAATGTTCTTATAATAGATATTAATTATTATTTTTTTCAAATTAAGGTGCCAAAATACCAAAGCATCAAAATGTCTCATTTCATAAGTAAATCAGATCTAACTTTCAAAATAAAATTGACAACTATCTTTAAAAGTCGACATTTTAAAGTTCCCTTTTACATTAAGTCTATGACAGGCATCTAATGCCTTTATGATGTCTCAACTTTAGATGACCATTAGCGTCCCATTTGGGTCGAACCCAAGTTAAAATCGACTAGTTCAACTGCTTTAAATAATGGATTCAACTTTGAACATAGTTAAAACTGTGTAAGCTTGGAAATTGGAATGGGTTTGAAAATTGTGTATCATGTTGGAAAAGAAACGCATAAATAACATAATTCTACTACTTTAATAAGCTAATGGATACTACTTTCAATTTAAGATATTATATGGTCAATGGATCTTATGTTACTGAAGATCTGGCTGTTAGTTCTTCAAATTAAAACTGAGGATCAAAAGACATTTTGATCATTAGATTTAAATGTATGAAAATTAAAAACGAGGCAAGTACTAATTTCAATACATTTAGATTGAATTGTTAAATGGTATTAGCTTATTTTGTATAAGGGTAGATTAGTCTTTTCTTGTCCTTTACTTAGAGTTTTCTGTGTATATATATTACAATCTTATGAAATGATAATTATTGATTAGAATCCTAATATGGTGTCACGAGCATCAGGTTTTGCATACCGATTAGCCGTACACTCTTGCAGATCTGCCGCGCACTCTTACTGATCATCTCTTCCTTTTTCACGGCCACGCATTTCCCACAATTTGCGATTTGGGGATTACACCTGCCACTGCAATCTTCATCCGATCTCGACTTTGTTTGCTGCTTCTTGTTTAGCAGATCCGCACACCACTCGCCATCGTTCGATTTGATTAATCCGCTCAGTCATACCCAGCAGATTTGCAGATCCTTCCTCTGATCTCGCCTTCCGTTTGCTGGATCCATCACCCAGAAGCCGCTAGTGCCGCCTATTCCCTCAGACATTTCTCGTTCCCAGTTCGCAGAAACAAAGAGTGAAGCCCTAGCAGGGATTAAAACCCGTTTGGTTTTATGTGGGTGCCACGTCATTCGCCCAAATCTGGTTCGCTGAACGATCTTGTAGTTATTTATTCTGCAATGTTTTACCTACAGTACCTACAGTTCTGTACAATATTCGCTACAGTACCATACAATATTGATACAGTACCGCACATTTTGACTACAGTACAGCACAACATTGTTCTGCACAGTTGCTACAGTCGCACAGTATTCTCTACAGTTCTGTACACCTTTTTATACAGTCTTGCTACAGTACAAAACAATTTTTCTCCTTCCAACTGGCTTGTGCCGGTCTACCAGAATTGCCCAGCAAATAAGGCCTTGTCTTACCATTCAAAATAAGCCTAGTCTTTGAAACCTGATTACAATGACTGGTGAACGTGATGATTAAGGCTATCAGTGTCAAATTGAATGATAGTAACTATACTTATTGGGCTTATGTCATGCGGAATTTTTTGATTGGCAAGAATATGTGGGGCTATGTTTCTAGAAACCTTGTCATTCCTACAAACACAAGGGTGACATATTATACACAATTATTGGTTTCTTGGACTACCAATAATTAAAAAATTATTACTTGAATCAATAACTCAGTTGAGCTCTCCATTGGTATGCAACTTGCAAAGTTTTTTATAGCCCAAGAAATTTGGGATCACTTGGAAAGGTTATATAAGCAGTCTAATTTCGCTAAGTGCTACCAAATAGAGAATGATATTCGTGTGGCTAGGCAGGGGGATATGAGTAGTATTCAACAATTCTACTCACTTATGACTGCCTTTTGGGATTAGCTTGCTTTAACTGAACCTGCAGGACTTGGTTCCATTGCACTTTATTGTATTTATAGGGAAGAATGGAGACTTGTTCAATTCTTGTCAGCTCTCCGTGATGACTTTGAAGCTCTTTGTGAATCTACTCTTCATCGTAGTCCCATTCCCTCAGTTGATTCTGTTGTTCATGAGCTCTTAGCGGAAGTTCACTTGAAGACCCATGCAGGCAATGGTCTTCTCTCTATGCTTATTCAGACCGTTTTTGCTGTGCAATCCAAGCCTTTTTCTACCTCTCAGTATCGTCAGCGCCAAGGTGGGAAAACTGCTATTGATGATTGCAGCTATTGTAAACAAAAAGGCCACTGGAAGGCCCAACGTCCGGTGTTATTTAAACGATAGCAACAACAACAAGTGTCCGTACCCAGACAACGTCGCACATCAACTGTTGTTCCATCTAGGCATGAGGCATCATCTTCGACTCCTTCATTGTCTCCGACTACTTCCCTGTCCATACTTGCTGAGCAATTGCAGAAATTTCTTTCCACTCAACAGCCTAATGCAGTTTCTACTGTTTCTCCTTCCATAATTTTGCCTCATTCAGCTTCTTCAGGTATATCTCCTTCCACCTTGGTTTTTTATTCAGGAGCTACTCATTACATGACTCACGATATTTCTCTGTTAATTTCTTTATATCCTTGTTCCTCATCTGTTTTTGTGTCAACTGCCAATGGTGCTTCCTTGCCAATGGCAGGAGTGGGTTCTATCATGTCCTCCCTTTTGCATCTGTCTGACGTTTATTACATACCTCATCTCACTTTGAACTTGATTACTATAAGTTAATTTTGTGATTCTAGATATCTTGTTAATTTTTCTCTCACTTCGTGCTTTGCGCAGGATCCTCATTCCAAGAGGTTGATTGGGACCGGCCATAGAGAAGGAGGATTATATGTGTTAGAGCAGCTTCGTGTTCCTGATGTAGCTGCCTTTTTAGTAGATTTGTCATCTTTTCATTTAAGTTCCACCTCATCTACGTTTTATTTATGGCACTCTAGGCTTGGACATATTTATACTTCCCGTTTAAAGTATTTAGCTTCTACTAGTGTTTTAGGCAATTTACTTAGTTTTAATATTTCTGATTGCAGTGGCTGTAAACTGGCAAAGTTTTCTGCCATACCTTTTAATAAAAGTTTATCAATTTCCCTTGTTCCTTTTGATTTAATTCATTTTGATGTTTGGGGACCAGCCTCTATTGCTACAAAAGGGGGGTCTAGATATTATGTATCTTTTATTGATAACTATTCTTGATTTTGTTTGATTTATTTGATGAAACGTCGTTTTGAATTCTTTACGATTTTTCAAACTTTCTGGGCCCTCTGCTACTATTAAATGCTTTTGCGGTGATTTGGGTGGTGAATACAGCTCTGGCAATTTTTCAGATTTTCTTGCCTCGGATGGAACTATTCATCAGTCCTCTTACACTGACACTCCTGAGCAGAATCGGGTTGTGGAGAGAAAACATAGGCACATTATTGAAACTGCTCGATCTATGTTACTCTCTGCTGGTGTTCCTAACCTCTTTTGGGGAGAAGCGGTTCTCACCGCAACTCATGTGATTAACCGCATTCATTCTGCTCTCACTTCTGCAAATCTTTGTTTGAACGTTTATATGATAAACTTCTAGATTATTTCTCATTGAACGTTTTTTGTTGTATTTGTTTTGTACTTCGTCCTAAATGTGAGTCAGTTTGTCTCTTCACCGACCACTATTCATTGGGCAGCAGTTGTTTGCATTTTGCGGTATCTTCATGGCACTTTATATCAGAGTTTACTATTTCCTTCTGGGTCTACCTTGGAGCTACGTGCCTTTTTCTGATGCGGGTTGGGTAGGTGATCCTTCTGGACGCAAATCCACTACTGGCTTTTTCTTGGTGATTCTCTTATTTCATGGCGAAGTAAAAAACATGATGTTGTTGCTCATTCATCTGCTGAAGCAAAGTATCGGGCAATGGCCTCTACCACAGCTGAGATTGTTTGGCTTCATTGGTTACGTACATATATGGGTGTCTCTCTATCTGCTCCCATGCCCATGTATTGTGATAATAAAGTGTTATTCAAATAGCACATAATTCAGTCTTTCATGAGTGCACCAAGCATATTGAGTTGGCTGCCACTTCGTGCGCTATCATCTTCAGCTTGGCACGATTTCTCTTCTCTTTGTCCCCTCTACATTACAACTGGCTGACTTCTTCACGAAGTCCCATCCCATTGCGCGCTTTAAATTTATTCTTAGCAAACTCTCGATGCTTAACTCATCCTAATATGAATGACTAATAAATATTTCTTTTTTCTATTTTTTTACTTCAAAATACTCTACAATAATGTTGAAAATATAATGAGATCTACTGACGTGTCGAAGAAATAATTTCTATCAACATATTTGTTACCCCATTGCATAGTTTATATTAGGGAATTGATTGGTGCACCAACACTTTTAAATCTTGGTGCACCCAAAATGAGTAAAATAACTTTTTTTTTTTTTTTTGAATTTACGTGTAGGAAACCGTAGGAAATCCAGCGTAAAACCCTCATGGGTGATACCCACTGCCTTTAAGGTACACCAGGGTAGGCCATGAGGGCTCAAACTTGACATTAGTTCAAACAAATGGGAAGAGGGAAAAAGAAGGATTGAATGTTTTTTGGTAAAATGAATATTTCACTCATTTTTGTTCACCAAAGATAAATATGTTCATGCAGCAATCACTTCTCTCTGTATTATTAGTCTCAGTCTCTTTTTTTTCTAATTCCGTTCATAGTTGTATTATGGGTATTTCCTTACATACTGAGCTCTTGTTTTAAAGTGTCATTAGGAGTGTACTTTCTCATATATCTTAGGATCTTGCACGACAATAAGAATAAGATTAAATTTAAGAATTTGAATTATTTATGTTAGGTTTGTGGAGCCTGTCAGATACTTGCTAGTGATTTTTTTTAATAGAGGGCAGTTTAGCAATTTTCACATTACATCTGTTGTAGCTCTAAATAGTGGATCTGGTCTGAACAACGTACCGAAAATGAACCACATAAAATCTTTTTGTCTTGTGTGTGATTAATCTGTGTTTTTTTTTTTAATTGATGTGACCAATCACCAACCATCACGTAAACAATTCAAGAGTAGACAATAACTCAAAGTCAATTTCAAAAATAAAATCTTCTTAATAAATTAAAGATTCAAATTGAGAGACTAAAACAAATAAATTTGTCATTTATTTAAATCCAACCAATTCAATCTATATACACTTACCTCAAAACATCATCAAACGAAACTTATCATTTAAGAAAATTGTCTTAATCCAATTAACTATAATACTACCTTATTTTTGTTAGTTTAAATTTAAAAATAGCTTTTTGGCTTTCTAATTTGACTCCTGAGAAAAGTGATGAAAATAAAAATTAGTAACTTACTAAGTATGACACAAAAATTTATAATTATAATTCAACCACTAATTCTCATCCAATTTGTCAAATTAAGACTCTAACAGGTATATTTTTGTCAATCCAAACAATCTAAATAGTCATACACCACTAATTCTTCATTTCTACATTTTATATTATCGAGTTAGAAACTATAATATGCCATGTATTAATTTTATAATCATTAAACATCAACAAAATTATAAAAAAAAACTTATACCAAAAGCTTGTAAATAATGATCTTAGACACGAAATTTTATAATGACTTGTTGTATATTAGCCAATGTAAACAAATTTGATAATACTAGTAAGATGTACATGGTTTAAATGTAGATCCACTAAATTAAAATATTTAAATACAAAAGTTTCTTTTATGTGGTCAAGTATGACATATTTTACTTTATTCTTCCAATATTTGTTTGGCTTCCTTGTTTTATTCCACCAAGCCGAATAAAACAGAGAGCAGATCTAAGAAACAAACAATAAGATAGAAATGAAGAATAAGATCAGAAGATGATGAAAGTATTTATAAATATATATTGTAGAAATAACTCTAAAATATTAATGACAATGTGAAACGCGTGACTCTTTATAATACTTGAAATATCATTCAATAACTAGTTTTTTAGAGTGAGTTTTAACTTAAGAATGTTATTAACTCATGATTTTCTAACATAATATTAACACAGGTTCTGCATGCATAGTAAAGCGCAAGGCCAGCCTTGAGATCCTCTAAAATCTCAGGGGCCTTAGGCGGAGTGAGATTTTAGAGGCCCTCTATGACTAGTATATTAAGGAGTTTAAGTGTGTGGGAGCCCTTTCTGTCTGAGGGCCTTAGGTAGCGGCCTACGCCGCCTATGCCTAAGACCGGCCCTGGTAAAGCGGGGTGTGAAGTGACAAAATCACCAAGCTTTTGACTGCTTAGGAGGTATTTCGTGAGTTTGCTTCTCATCATGTAGAAATATAAATCACATACCACAAAACATCATAACACTAGATTTACGTGGAAAACCCATAAGGGAAAAAACCACAATAGAAAGAGAGTATATTATTTCACTGTATATTTCTATATACATCGGAGATATATTTATAAGAGAAAATACAAGTATGAGTTCTATTTAGGACTCTGAGACCCAATTGATTTAGGACTCTGAGACCTAATGGAGTTAGGACTCAGAGTCCTACTCATCCTCTCTTTTCTATTTCAACACATCACCTAGTAACTATTTTAATTACAATATATTTTTTCGTCCCACCTTTGTTATTAAAGGGCTTAGTTAAGGTTTTCATTGGCAATGTCACTGCCCTCTTTTACGACTTTGACAAGAGGCCTTATAGTAACTTAATTATTGATTTATGAAACTCATGTTTGAATACTTTGATTTAATCTTAAAGAGCCTGTATTAAACCACAATAAGGTGTGACGACTTCCCTACTTGAAGGATACACATATTTTGCTGTCATAGGACTCATTTCTACCACTATTGGTTGAGGAGAGAGAGTTTGAGTTGATTTAGAACTTTAAATGTGATTGTATGTATGTATTCATGTAGAAGAGATAATACAAATATTGTGAAAATAAATAATCACAACATGACACGAAGATTAATGTGGAAAATCCCAAAGGAAAGAAACCACGGAGAAATAGAGAGATTTTATTATTGTGTTGTGTAAATTTCAGCCCCAGCAATACTTGTAAACTTAGAGTCCTAAGTCAACTTAATCTCTTACTCGGCAAGGTTGAATTCATGGCTTTCATATCTCATGGTGTCTTGTCAAACATTGGTTTGAAATTCAACATGATTTAAAAATCTTTCATAGTGTGAATTGGTATCGTCAAAGAATCTCTTGGAATGCTTCTAATAATTTGGTTTAGTGAATGTTGATGAAAGTTAACAGTACTGATTAATATTGGGTTGAGATTGCTCAGTTGGGAACCTGTTTTGCTGGCTTTGGATCCAAAGTGGGTTATGATCCTTGAGTTAAACCCAAGTGCAAATCAGATTTAATGGGGTCTTAGTCGGATCGATATGTATAAAAATTGGGTCAAACCGTGTCAAGTCCATGAAAATGAGGCCTCAAGCATCAATGTTTAGCTCAGATGCTAATTAGGCTTGAATTCAAGCAAAGCCCATCTAAAAATTGGGTCAAACTCCAGTTTATGCATGTTTAGACCTACAATACCTACAATAAGGAATAAGAAAAGGTGTCATCATGTTGTTCACACGTTAAGTGCAAACATAACTTGTCATCTAACATTAACTCCCAGCCATTGTTGTTAAAATTAACAAAACAAATGATGGTGAAAATGTCCTGAACCCGCTTATTTGTTTCATCAGTCTTGGGCTTTCCATTGAACCTAATGCACTAGTTGACAGTAATGGTCCTGAAATTTTAGGGGCCCTAGCACAGTGCATTGGTGGGGATCCTAAGCTCTGAGAGCAGTACAAGTGGGGGCCCTACATCCCATTGATCACATTGGAGGGTCCTAGGCCGCGGCTTAGTTGGCCTAAAGTCAAGGCCGACCTTGCTGGTTGGACATGTCGGACTCTGGCTTACGCCAAGGCTTTTGTTATTTTATTCAGGCTTGGGATTGGCACAACAATTCGACCAGCCCAAATGAAGCCCATTTTTCATCCCTAAGTGTATAGATGTATAACTTGGGCAAGCTGTGTTGGATTAAGGGTCAACCCCAGCTTGACGAGGCCATGTGTGGGGTTCGGACCATTTAAAAACTATGAACATAACTTGGTGTGGCCTAACCCTAACATCAAACCTATCGAGTTGGTCTGTTAGACCACTTCCGGCTTGTGCATAATCCCTTTTTTTCTATGAAAACATTATTCCATTAAATCACAACTAGTAGATCGTGACCCAATTTAATGAAAAGCTAATTATATAAGAAGAGACTGACTTCTAATGATTCGAAACAGAGAAAGGAGAGAGACAAATTTCTAAATCTTAATCCAGCCCAATTTTAGAACAAGACAGGAAAAGAAAACCCAACCCGTCGGGTCTAACCAGCCACCCAAAATTCTGTTGCGTGGAAACACCTAAATAGATGTACGATCCAGGTGATGAACACACAAACAATAATGTAAGAGAGAGAGAGAAACAAGATCAAATCATACACGAGACAATGATATACGTGATTCAGCAAGATTGTCTAAATCTACATGCGGTGATGATAATTCTATTGATGAAGAGTAACAAATTACATTATTAACTTAGGATTCTACACGAGAAATATAACTAGCATCTAATGCTTCTAATGTATTTTCTAAGTACCGAAAATATCCCCAACAGTTGTACAACCCTTGAACCCCCAACACTTGTGAACGCATATTGGTCCAGCATACCTCCAATGATATGACTGAAGTGGGGCCATATACAACAATTGTCCACCTGGCACTAATCTTCCCAAAGAGCTCCAACATCATCCATCGCAAAACACATAACACCGCCGCCTCCAGCACCTCGGAGCAATGCGTAAACTTGACCACTAGTACTGTCTTCATCATCATATCAACTGAATTGTCCTTTGTACTCATCTTCTTTAAGGAAATTTCTCCATCTTCGATAACATCACGTACAAAATGAGACCTTATATCAATGAATTTGGTACAAGCATGATGAAGATGGTCATTTGTCAAGTGAATAGCACCTCTAATTGTCACTATAAACATCTACACTCTCTTGGAGATATCCCAAAATCACCAATGAAGCCCTGAAGCCATAACGCTTATTTAATTGCCTCTGTCACTGTCATATACCCCGCCTCTATAGTAGACCAAGCCATTGTAGCCTTAACATATACCTCCAGCTAATCGGATCACCTGATACTGTAAACACATATCCCGTTGTAGACCGTTGCTTATCCAAGTCACATTTATAATCAGAATCTACATATCCATACATCTGATAATCACTAACACTGTGGAACACCAATTCCACATCCAAGGTACCCATATGTACATCATAACCCATTTCACTGCGTTCCAATTCTCCTTTCATGGATTTTCCACGTATCTACTCACTACGCTAATAGCATGTGAAATATCAATGAGAGTGCACACTATAGCATACATCGAACTACCAAATGCATTCGTATATAGAACACGAGTCATAGAAATACTAGCAAAAAGACAAAAATGGGCTGCCAAAGAAGTACTCATCACCTTAGAGGTCTCCATCCCATATCCTGACAGAACTTTTTCAAGATAACTCTTCAGTGTTAAACACAACTGGCCATACATTCCCCAAACGTCGTATTTACAGACATTTCCCAAACGTCCTATTTACCGACTGGACTTTGCCGCACTTTCAGTAGAATTTTACCCATCTTGGAAATTTTGCCACCATAATAAACATGGTGGAATGAATGTGGGAATTCGAAAAAAAAAAATCTCACGTGCCTGCAAGTGGTAGCTTGACATACAGGCTATTCGCCGACTTTTGTAAGCCCTTTCTGTTAGCGTTACGCGCGGAAATAAGAAAGATTGAACGGAAATAAAAACACAGCACAACACAATATTTTAACGTGGTTCGGCCTACCTGGCCTACGTCCACGGAGCGACAGAATATTCACTATATGAGAGGAAGAAATACATGTACAATATTAATGACTCCCTTGAGTCATGAGCCCAAACCCGAAGTCCCGAGCTCCTTATACACTCCTGTATACAACACATCAACGTCACCTCTCAGTTGATGTGAGTCTCTCTCATACCCAAAATGGTGAACCCAACTTCTGTGTTCCTTCCTCTACGCTTCCTGCGTCCTACGAGTAACTCCCGTTATACTTCTCAAACGCGAGCGTCTCCGATGATGGTGTGTCTCACACACACAGATCTGCACTTCTGCTCTGACGATAGGGCTTTCTCTTTCTAGCCGCACTCCTGCTGGCTGCCACTCACAGATCTAAAAATCCAGATCTACAGTGGTATTGCACTGTTGCTTTCTGCCCCTTTCCGACCGTCGAGCTGTCCTCCAGACAGTATCAGATCTGCCGTTGATGGTGTGATCCCCCTCACACACCGCATATGGCCAAGGGGCCATCTCCAACTACCATGAGCCCCCTGCTAGGCACTCGGCTATGAGGCAATTTGATGCCTTCTCCCACGATGGCATGGGCCCCCAAAGGCAAGGCTTCTATGAAGCCTATTCCAACATACATAGGTGTAGCTGGCTATTATTACAATAGTAATTTCCTTTTATTCCTCTGTGTTACAACTGTATGTTTTCCATAATAAAAGTCTCGTTCGATCAAGGCTATAGGATTCTTAGAATCCTTACCATCGTCTCCCACTTGAAAGACTAACGGCTATTTTCGTGTGGAGTGAATTGCCGTGTCTACAACTTTTCCTAGATTTTCTACCACATAAAATCAAGGATAGATTTGAGCCAATCCCAACACTTTCAACGCCTCGGTGCAACTTGGACTTGCCACAAACAAAAACTGATCTTCTCATCGAACTTCTCAACTTCGAACCTTGCATTCGAAACTTTGATGCCATCTCTGATAGAAGAAATCTTAATGCTCTGATACCAATTTGTTGTGCCGAAACATTCAAATAGATCTACGGTCCAGATGATGAACATGCGAACAATAATGCAAAAGTGAAAAGAACAAGATAAAGTCAAACATGTGATAACAATATTGTGGTTTGGCAAGATTGCCTCGGTCTAGGGGCGGCGATGGTAATTCTATTGACGAGCAGTCACAAATTACATCATTATGTTAGTGTTTTGTCCAATAGAAATATATATAACACCTAGAGCTTCTAACAATTTTTTCAAATACTGAAAATAGCCCCAAGAGTTGTATGGCCCCTAAACCTCGAGTATTTGTGAATGCACAAGGGTTTAAAATACCTCCAAATATGTTACCGAAGTTAGAGCCGTAAACAATAAATTGCGTTTGTTGGGTTCAAGTATGGCTTAAACAATTCACACCTCTAGTGCTAGCTTAGTAATTTAAGTATTGTATCTCAGGCTTATCAATGCTATCTATATAATGCTTATTATCCCTACCCATTTAGTGGCCCCATTCAGGATGTACGATAATATGACGCCAATTGGCTATTAATGGCCTAGGAACTTTAGAGTGCATAAGCATAACGTGAAAGATCCATTTTTTAAACAACCAGGTAGGATTGAACTCGGGTCGGGTATTTTAAAACTCAACTTGGTCCGAGTTATTAATATATAGAACCCGACATGACCCAACCCGAACTTTTGACCCGGACATCTTGACCCAACCCGACCCAATCCGAATTATAACCCGACTCAACCCGAAACCCAACCCGACCCACATTTTGAACCCACTTTAGCCTACTTCTTACCGGGTCGGGTCAGGTTTGATCGGATCAGATTAACTTAATAATTTCTCATCCAACCCGGCCAGAATTCAATGCGGATTTCTGATCCGACTTTCATAACCCAACCCGCATGATTTTTGGGTCGGGTCATGCGGGTTTGGGGACAAATCCTGACCCGAGTTTCACCTCTACAACGAGGCTTCTAGTTCATAATTATATCAGATTCTGGGCCTTCAACTTGCAAACCTAAGCCCCTCCTACAACCAAATTTTTAGTCAAAGGGTCCTAGGGCCTTGGGCTGATGCACATAGACTATTAATGAAAACGTTTGACCTTTTATATTTTGTATTTCATAATTGTTAATTTCCCTAATCAGAGAATCGTAAATTGGATTGATTGATTCTTTCCTCTTTATAGAGGCTAGTAATTTCTATAAATTCAATTGTCAATGAGAGAGGATTTAAGCCAATTTCCAAAACTCTAAATGATATTAAAGCCATAGAGGGATTCTTGAGATTTATCGAAGGTTGTTCTAATTTCTTTTGTATTCCATAATTGTTAATTTCTCTAATCACAGAATTGTAGATTGGATTGAATGATTGTTTCCTCCTTATAAAGGAATGTAATTTCTCTACATTCAGTTGTTAATGAGAGAGGCTTTAACCCATTCTCCAAAACTCTACATAGACATTTTATTTCAAGCAGCAACAATTTTTTTTAAAAAGCAAGATGGCATCTCTCTCTCTTCAAATCAACCTGCGTTATTGCAATTTTATTATTTGATGGAAGCAAAACTGATATTTTATCTAAAGAAAATCACAGGATATCTATTTTCAGGCAGATTCCAAAAAATATAAAGCAATTTAGTGAAAAAAAATATATATATAGAAGACCCTTGAAAGGAAACAAGTTATTTACTTTTCATTGCTTCAGAGGTTAAGGATACACATCCCACAAAAGAAACCCAATGGATACATTCACATAATTACCATAGTCTCTTTCATTAACATCTACAATTAAGATTGGTATCTGTTCTAAAAGACTAGTCTATTCGGTAGAGTTCCTAAATCCCTGCATTCACAACTAATTTGTTAGAGGTTTCTCTAATAAATTAACAAATTACAAAAATCACATAAATTCGACTAGAAGAGGTCTCTCTCACATGTAAGATCAACCAAGAGCTCATCAATCAAAGTCTCAAAGAAGACACACTCGAGTTGAATTCCCATCTCTTGAACCTCCCTTGGATTCCTCCTCCATTCATCACTCTCTCTACTGAAATCGAGCTCCACATTCATGTCAATGGTATTTGAATCAACATTCTTCCATGACTCCATCTTCATGGCGACTTTCTTCGCCAACGCTTCTCTGTCTGTGGTTCCCTTTTCTCTCTCTTCTTCGGCGAGGTCGAACACTAGTCTCTTCATGGTCGATGGAATTAGTAGACATTGCAATTGAATGCCTAAAGGAGTTAGGACTTTGTTAACAAATTCCTTCATTGTTTCATGCTCTGATTCTTCAAGTAACACCACCTCCTCTGTTTCCATCATTATATTCACCTTCTCTGTCTTCCTCATCATCTTCCTCTTCTTCTTCTTCGGTTATGCTCTTCTCTAACTCAAAGGGATCTAATGCTGCAAGTCTCTCGAACCTTCGAATTTTGTTTAATAACTGCTGCTTGGATCTTGACCAGCGATGGGAGAGAGAAGAAGGGAGGAAGAAGAAAGAGGAGCTACGTATGGAGGAGGGAGAAGATTGAAAGCTCTGATTCTGTTTTCTATATTGGAGTTTGGCGCTTTTATACTGGCCCAATGTCGGCGGCAGGCACGGAGGAAGAGTTTTCATCGAACCCAGCTTCCTTAGTCGGTTGCAGGAAGAAGTAAGGAAGTACGAATCGATTAAGTTGCGCACGTGCGGCACGTGCGGCAATCAACACAAGTGCTACATCAAGTTGGGGTCATAAATCGAACTCGTATAGTGTAATTTTGGTACATCATAGGAGTGCTGGACTCATCTGTTCCCATAATTTCTCATATAAAAATTTAAAAAAATAAATAAATAAATAAATTCGGTCTACGTTTGTTGCTTTTTATGTATAGCCACAGGAATTCACACCTCTAGTGCTAGCTTAGCAACACAAGTGGGCCCTACTCATTTAGTGGGCCCATTCAAGATGTAGGATAATATGATGTCATCAATGGGCTATCAATGACCCTTCAAGTCCAGAGTTCATAAGCATAAATCAAAAGATCCATGTTTTCAACAGTGAGGCTTCTGGTTCAAAGTTATATCAGGTTCTGACCCTTCAACTTGCAAACCTAAGTCCATCCTAGTATCCTACAACCAAAAATTTTAGTCCAAGGCAGGGTGAAAATATCGCCATGAAAGATATATGGGTCGATATATCAATATTGATAATTTCAACATAACATCCAATATATTGGCGATATTATTTTCCCTCTTAGTGATTTTTTAAAAAAAGAAAATCAGAAAATTAAGAAAATTATGGGTTTCAAGGATATGGATTTTTATATATTAAATATCAGTCATTACATATTCAAATATTATTTCTAAGTTATGAATTCGAGAATTTTAAATATTTTTAAAAAATGATGAAAATTTGTCAAAAACTGTAGAAGAAAATTTAAGTAATTATTAAATATTTATGATTTTGAATTTAAAATTGGGGTAATTTTGAAAAATTTAGCTAGAATTTCCTTTAATTCATCTTGTTCTCTGAAATCTATATCAAATTTCCTTTCATATCTGCCAAATCTACAAGACATCTTGCCTAATCTATCTTCCATTATTTCTTTCCATCCTGCTAATTTTCACCTCTTTAATATGAATATTTAATATAGATTATCAAATGTGCCTAAAAATAATTCTACTGGATATTCCTAGGGCATCCGATTTAAAATGTGATTATAGGCCGTCAAATATAAAATTAGGTTACTTCTCTTAAATGTTATTCTTTAAATCAATTTGTCTTAATATTTTAATTTTTAATAGATAATCAAAATTAGTCTTGATGAGATAAATTTCTTCCAAAATGTTACATAATCCATGTATATAATTTTATATTGAATATTCATTAAATCCACAAATTGAATTTTTGGGAGAGTGATTTTCTATTAGGATCGAACGAAGAAGGGTAGCGATCCTCCCACAACCATTTTGTATAACCCGACACGGGTTTTACTGTATTGCTCATTTTGCTCTTCGAATTAGCTCGCCGGATCACTCACCGAATCACTACGGTATAAATCAGCTCAATGACCGGCTCACTAAAATTTATGTAAGTGAGACTGTTTTTTCATACAGAACAGCAAATCGAATTACTGAAATTGGATCACTGACTGACTCACTGACCGGATCGCTGAATTTTTTTGAAATGCTTTTATATGGTAGTGGAAGGGTAAAATGGGTAATACTCTAATCTCGTGTCTCGTTACTCAAAATGCCCGTTGAAGGATCGCTTTCGAAGAAGAATCACACCACAATATCAAGACTTCCGGACACTTGGACATTTTATTTCAAGAAGCAGCATAAAACATGACAATTTTTTTAAATGTTTTTCACTTGCAAATTGACGTAGGAACTAGGAAGCAACCCGGTAAAATATGGAATTCGACCCAACCCGACCTGAATTTTTGACATGAACACTTTGATCCAACCCGACCTGAATTATAACCCAACTCAACCTGAACCCGACCCGACCCGCATTTAGAGCTTCCTTTAGCTTACTTTTTATCGGGTCGGGTCGGGTCGGGTTTGATTGGGTCGGGTTAACTTAAAAATCTCTTAACTCGAATTCAATGTGGGTTACTGACTTCTCAACTTGACCCGACCCGATGACCTGACTTTCATAACCCAACCCGCATGATTTTCGGGTCGGGTCATGCGGGTTCGGGCCAAAACCCGACCCGAGTTTCAGCCCTGCCCACGTTGTTGCAATTTTGTTATTTGTTGGAAGTAACACGATATTTTATCCCAAAAAAAAGTGATTTTGTTCACCCAAACATGACATAACAGGATATCCAATGTAAATCATTTTCATTTTTGATATTTTCAGTTATATTCAGAAAAATATAAAACAATTTAGGAGAAAAATATAGAAGAGCCTTGAAAGGAAACAAATTATTTACTTTTCATTGCTTGAGAGGTTAAGGATACACATCCCACAAAAGAAACCCAATAGATACATTCACATAATTACCAGTCTCTTTGGTTAACATCTACACGGTTAAGACTCGTATCCATCCTAGAAGACTAGACTATTAGGTGAAGTCTCTAAATCTCTCCCTTTACAACCAATGTAAAACTTGTTCACACAGCCTGAACATACACGAGCCTACTAGAATAGCTCTCTCTCGCAGGTAAGATCAATCAAGAGGTCGTCAATCAAATTCCCAAAGATGACACACTGGAGTTGAATTCCCATCTCTTGAACCTCCCTTGGATTCTTCCTCCATTCATCACTCTCTCTACTGAAATCCAGCTCCACACTCAGGTCAATGGTATTTGAATCAACATTCTTCCATGACTCCATCTTCATGGCGACTTTCTTCACCAACACTTCTCTGTCTGTGGTTCCCTTTTCTCTCTCTTCTTCGGCGAGGTCGAACACTAGTCTCTTCGTCTTCAATGGAATTAGTCGACGTTGCAATCGAACGCCTGAACGAGTTAGGACTTTCTTAACAAATTCCTCCATTCTTTCATGCTCTGATTCTACTAGTAACTCACCACCTCTGTCTTCCTCATCTTCTTCCTCTTCTTCTTCTTCTTCGGCTATTCTCTTCTCTAACTCAAAGGGATCTAATGCAGCAAGCCTCTCAAACCTTCGAATTTTGTCTAATAATTGCTGCTTGGATCCTACAAAACGAATCAAGATAATTGACTAAGAGAACAGAGCGACATGTACTGTCAGTAAATGAAGAATTATAATACGTGATCTGGGTTGATGATCAAATTATCTTCAAACATAGTGAATATGGAAGCATCAACAAAGTTCAAAGTTGAAGGAATGACTCGAAACCATTTGCCCCAAGTCATCACTAAAACTCGGTAGAGTTTGCAACTCAGACTCAAAAAATTCTAAATTGGAAACAGAGCGAGGGTCCATTTGCATCAGGATAGGGTATATATTTCTATGGATCTCAAACATGACACGTGTTGCATATGCGTACATCACATGAATCTTTTAGAACGGGACACTTAACAAACATTGGAACCTACTGGTTTCATGATAGGAAGATGAGTTCATCACATGTGAATTGCTTGCATCAGAAAAATGGGTTAAACCTTATTATCTGTCTAATATAAGATGATGAAAGAAACAGGTAGAAAAAAAAAGGCCAATGGGCCTCATAGACATGCAACTTCCACTGTCTTAAAATTTTTAGAAACCCATCACGATAAAGATCAGTAAGTTTATTTTATCGTGTCTTTTTTTTCTTCTTAACAAAATCAACCACCACACTTTCCATGAACATTTTAATTGAATAGGATATGGAAATTTAGTTATCACATCTACTAGGATCTGCAAATGTACAATTACCTGTCTTAAAATCATTTTGCTAGTAACCTAAAGGAGTTGAAGTAATGGTCAGGAACCCAATTCAAGAAGCATGAGTCCTGTGTTCGATTTCTACTCCACTCCAAAAGACTACTCCCTGTATATTTATTCAGTGTGTAAGGGTAGGAAGAACTACACATGCCCCGAAAATTAATCATAGGCTATAAAAGATCTGAACACCTTTTATCATAAAAAAAATCATTCTACTCCACGCTCTTCTATTCACTTTCAGTGCAGGACATCAGCCAATGTTGATTTGCTATTTTCCTCTTTCACTTTCCATGGTGTTGTCAATTTACCAGCTTTTCTTTTCCTGACTAGATCCTTTAGTGGTGGACACCTTGGAGATGGCTTGAATTTCGTCCAAGGTATGGAAATGGGTAAGGTTTAATCTGGGTCTAGGGCAGTCCAAACCTATGTTCCTTTCTGATAATAGGAAAAATTCAACCCGTAGACGCATACCGTTGTTTAAAAACTCAGTTAGTAAATCTTACATTGCCAGTGAATCTTTGGGTTATGGGATCTATAAGCACATGAATTCTCTCCTTTCAAGTCGGGTTTTAAGATTGACTTCTACTCATGCGTTTAACATGGTATCAGAGCGGGAGTACTGTAGGCATCAGTCGGGTTCGTATGTCCAACCTTGCGTGGAGGGGGAGAGCCGAGTGTCCCCAGCCATAACGTTGAGGGAGAGTTTTAGCAAGTCACATATCACCAATGGACCTTTGGGTTATGTGGTTTATAAGCACACGAGTCTTTTCTCCTTTCAAGTCAGGTTTTAAAGATGAGTTCTACTCATTTATTTAACAAAAATGACTCACGCCAGACCGTCCGAGTCAACTCAAAATTTCGAGTCCAGCGAGTCGATGAGAGCTTTTGAATTTTATTTTAGTCCGCCTATCCAATTTTCAAACACTGGATTGTAAAGAAACCAGATGCTATGGAGCAAGGTTACACATGAATAGGACCAACATTGGAAATGGTCCCCATAAACGTACATGCATTAAGGTTGCATTGTACCAACATAAATGCAGGCGCACTATTGCACAGAGTATGATGCCGACCACATTCAAAATTGAAAGGTAACCAAAGTTCCTTTCAAAATAAGAACACAGAGTTCTGTTAAAGTTTGCAACACAATCATCATATAATAATAAAAAGATAATGTTGTGTAAGTGTACGTACTCTGAACAGTGGCAAGAGAGTGGTGAAATTCATCTGACGGTGGGCCATTACCATCATCATCATCATCATCATTTTCATCTTCTTCTTCGTGGAGATCTTCAAAAGGAGTTTCCAATACAGAAACAGGACTCAACTGCTCGTTATCTTCCTCCTCTTCGTACTCCTCTTTCTTGTCTTCTGCATCTTCTCTGCTTGGAAACAGCTGTTTGGCTCCTTCCTGTTCCTGCCCCATTTCAAAATTCCATCTCCCTCTTTCAGTACCATGTCCTCAAATCCAAACCATCTATCAATTTTCACTCATCCTAATGAGATGATATATAAATACGATCTTTTTTATTTTTGTAACATGGATATCTCCATCTCACATTGGAGGTGAGACTAATCTCACGAGTATGTGAAAATCTCACAATCCACACACTCGTAAATCATAAGCAGTAACTGCCACGGTAAAAAACCTTTCCTCATAAAACGAGATCTTGAGTTCCATTTATATAAAAATTTGAACTATTTACCACAGGGTTTTTATTGTGTATAAAAATATTCAGTCTTACTCTCACTTTGGCCTTGGTAGAATGGCAAGTTTGCAGTTTCATAAAGTTAATATGGAAGGCTAAAATTAGAACAACACTAAATTTTTCATTTTCTCAACAGTCAGAGTTTGGTGTTTTATATTATGTTATTTACTTATAATATCTTTTAAAAAAAATTAAGGAAAAAGTTAGATATACAAGACATGACCTTATTAAAATAAAATCACTTTGATATTATTATTTGTTCGGTATACTATGAACACCTCTTCATGAAAATAAAAGGGTAGTAGTAATTTTTGCACCAACATTTTCTCTCATGGTGCCTCGAACAAAATTAGAATTTCTTTTTAAAGATTTCCTTACTGTGAGAAAAAAAAAATGTTGGTACAAAAACCACTACTCAAATAGTATGACAAGACAGTATGATCAAAGTGGGACCCATAGAAAACAATAAAATCATAGGAGAGAAAAATTCACATGCAATTGTCTTTAAGAAAGGAGAGTAAATTAAAAAAAAAAAAAAATGAGTACTCATTTAGACACCCCATTTTTCTTTGAGGAGACACCTGATTTCATTTTCATATAAAATTACCATTTTGTCCTCATGATTGTGTGGAGGGATATTTTTTAAAAAAAAATGAAAGATAAAATGATAATTTTCATACAAAATTTTGAAATGGAATGTCTGTTATAAACAGTGAGGTTAAATGGTCAAAAAAAAAAAAAGAAATTACATTTCACGTGCAGTTGCAGTATTGTACATTGTCCCGGCAGGGCAGCAGGGTAGCATATCGTATCTGTTTCTGAAATCCACCCGTATTGGATAATAATTTGATCGGATATTGGTGGTACAGAAGCCAGGTCCTACAAATATTTCTGGATCTGGGTCAACGTACCTGGATTAATAAGACCAGGGCCCAACCTATCTGACCTAATGGCTAAAGCTGGAACAAAACATGGTCTGTTTTCACTCTGCACTTTTTGTTTTTCATGAAAGAAATTTAAATTTGTCCAAGAAAAAATAATAAGAATAAGAAATTTGAATTCTCCAATTATTCAGTGAAATGAGAGTCAAGTGCAGTTTCTGCTTCTTCTTTTTTAGTTTTCTTTTCCTACCTAATGACCAAAAATGACAGATCAAATAGATTGGTAAGGAAATTATTTGTTTGTGTGTTTGTTTTTAATATTTTTTCTATTTGTACAAATAAATCTAAAAAAGGTTCACTAGGGTTGATGGAAATGAGTCGGTTTGAAAAGTCTAAAATATGTGTTATAATAAAAATCATTTTAAGTGAATTAATTAAACTATGTTTCTTAGATTCTCAAATTTGATCACGTTAAATTATTCAGTTTTTATTTATTTTTATTTTAAATCTATTATTTAATTAATTAAAAAAATATATATATATAAGCTAAATATTCAAACATAATCTCATCATCACCTATGATTTTCATAAAACCCAAATGAGATGAAGAATAGGGAGAAGAGACGAACCTTTTTACAAAATTAAAATCAGTATCTTTATTATAAAGAATATTTAAATTACTCTTATAAGAATAGTTTAATTGGTTGCCTATTGCGTCAGTAAATGAGAAATTGTAGATTTGAGCCTCCATTACCTAATTTTAGTATTTCTTAAGAGTAGTAGGCTCGCTCGCTCACTCATGAGAATTTTACACTGAATATCCCGTAATTTTCAACATGTAAATTTGAAAAAAAAAAGATAAATATTTAAATTTTTCTCAAAATAGCCTTTTTAACTGCAAAGAGATTATATCAATAAATGACAAATCATATAAGAGACACAGACAATCAAATAAGTGAGATGCTATTCCAACAGTTGATTTCAGGCCCACCAAATTGGATTAGTACGAGACGTCAAATAAGTTCAACTTTTCATTGATTTCCTTTCCATGGTGGGCCACACAATTTGGACGGTATAGATTGAATGAAGATGAGATCTTTGTCTTCTGGTAATGAATTCTTCTCCAAATCACAAGTACTTAACATGACCTTCACCAACAAATTTTCAGATGCTGCGTCACATCATGATCTTCCAATACTGTCGACTTCAATAATAAATAAATATATTTTTATGACTAATCTACCCTTGTCTTTTAAACAATTTAAAGCTACGAGCCTCAAGAATGGTCCTGCATTTTTTTCAATATTAGGGGCATTTTAGTCTAAATGGTGTTGTACGTGTACAAAGGATTGACATTCCCTCATGGTCTTAAAGCGAGCAACCATTTTGTCTTAGATGTATCTAGTTACCAGCCTTTGTAAATTTAAATGACAAATCTACCCATAAGATCTTATCAAACCCATATTATTTTTAAACTTTGATATGGGCATTTTTGTCAGTAAATTCCAAGAATTCTTCACGCCTTTTGGGCCTCACCGACATTCCTGGGCTGAGTCGTGGATACAGAAGTAAAAACTATTGTCATTTTCGTGCCGACATTTTAGTTTTAACGAGAGATGATTACACAATTATTGGAACGCTAAATAGATTGGTTTTTGAATTTGAAAATATTCACAATCAATATTTATTTTTAACAAATGGATTCAATTTCTTGTTGGATTTTATTTTACATTTGACTCATTTAAAAATGAGTTAAAATAAGTTAAATAAATATAAACTAATGTAAATACTTTAAGTTTATTTAAGTGGAAGTGTTGGTTAGAGGGACCCAATTCCTTTGAGTTGATATATGGATGTATTGATTCATATTTTTTTAATAATATGTGTATATACTCTTTGGATTGAAGGTGGACTAATTTTACAGTTATACCAAATTATCTATAAATCTCGTGTATCAAGTAAGTCTCGAAAAAAATCGACCTAATACTATAGTGTAATTCTAGAGGCTTAAATCAACTAACTTATCCATGTAAATTTAAAAATAAAATTAAAATCTATTTACCAACTTCTTGACATCAATAATATTGGGAGTTTAGGAAAAAAAAATGGGTTAACTGATCAATCCGACCCGTTGTCAATTCTAATAAAGACCATCCAAGAAGAAATTGTACCTCTGTTTTTCGGTGACGAGGGTTTCCCGTCGGAGATCCGAAGTCCGGTGTACACAAGCCGGAATCCGGCTTCTCTTCTACATCTCGAAATCTAAAAGAATTGGAGCAGAAGCCCATTTCACACGACCCAAAATCTACATTTCCTCTCCAAGCAGCTGGAGCTGCTGCTGCTGCTGCTGCTCGAACTCTCCAAATCCACTGATCTCTCCTCCAATCGCTCCCACCAATCGCTCCTCTCGCAAGAGCATGAAAAACCCACCTCCGAAATCCCATTTTCCTCTGAAAATGAGTGCACTTGAAGCTGTTTCCCTGCCCTTTCCTCTGCAACTTCCCTCATCTCTTGAAAAGAGTCCCCATCTCAAGATGTCTTTCACAGAAACTGGGTTGTCTTTACCACAGATTTCTTTCTTCTGGGTCCCTTTCCGAAGGGCCATTCTCTTCAGAACCGAACCAAAAAACCCGAATCCGAATCCGTGATTTTTCTGCCTGGAGGAAGGAGATTGGTTTTGGATGCGTAGAGCGGATTCTAGAAGAAGAGCTGCTGTTCTGGAAGGGATGTTGGTGAAAAGGGTGTTTGGGCTTCGACAGGGGGATTTGGGTGGTGAATGGAAGTCGAAAATGGGTGATTTTCTTGGGTCGGAATCGAAGAAAGTGAAAAGGCAAGTGTTTTTCCGGAAATTGCTTGAAAAGGTTGGATTTTGGGAGATGGGCTTGCGTCCTTTCGGCTGTAGGTGGGTTTTGGGAAGTGGTCTTTTGATCTGGCAGCGCCTTTCGTTGATGTAGTTCTTGAGAACGAACGGCTCTTGCTCTTCTTTCAAGAGCTCGTGGAGATGTTTTTCTGCCATTGAAATAGGAAAGAATTGACAAAAAGGAAAAGGAAAGCAGCCCAAATCCGAAACCACTAAACCAATTCAATGTCCATGACCACTATTGAGGCAAATTGGATACGACCAACGTGACAAAATGCTTTGTTTCTTCTAACAATTACAGGAAAGAGAATCAACTTGGAGAGGACCCAGACGAGAAATTTCAATCCAATCTTCCAAGCAAGAGACAAGAGATGGGAATTAATCTACTGGAGCAATTTGGATCATATCCAGATGAAAGAAATCATATGTATCTTCCAACATGTAGATAGATAGATGGAGAGAGAGAGAGAGAGAGAGAGAGAGAGAGAGAGAGAGAGAGAGAAACAGTCTTGAATTAAAATATTGAGGCAATTTGGGGTAAACAAATGTGACGAATGCTCTGCTTCTTCTAAGATTTACACGGAAAGAGAAAGCAGTGTGGAGAGGACCCAGAGAAGAAAATGCACTGAAATTCTAATAGCCTGCAAGGTAGCAGACGAGAGAGAGAGAGAGATCACTGCGGAAATCTTGTAGAGAGTTTGAACGTTCAGCTGTGAAGGCGTGGACATAAAAAATAGTTAAAGAGGGAAAGAAACAAGGCAAGAGTTGGGACTATCGATTCAGAGTTTCCATCTCTTTCCTTGCTTTTCTACTGCTACAGTAATCTCTTCTTCCCTACTTTCCAAACGCGTAAACCTGGGCTGGGGTGCAGACACAAAAGGTGGAGCATCTTTTATACACGAGATATTGAGTAAACAGAGTATCCCCTTTTGTATTTCTTCTCAGAAATGACCAAATCCTTGACAGCTTTGGATACCATTTTGATCAGATAAAAAAACTTTCGGATTTAATAAACTTTGATGTGTTGCAAGAAAATAAAATGGTAAAAAAAAATCGAGGAATTTTTTTTCTAAAAACGATTTGGAAGAAATTTAGTTTTTAATTTTAAAAGCGTTTGAGATGTTTGTGTTTTTTAAGACTAAGGTATCCAACTGTCCCCTTGGAGTAATCCTTTGAGTGGAAGTGGCCCTTTTTATATTGACATAGACTTCATCCTATAACCTCTCACAGAAAAAGGTGGAATTGACCATCAAACTAACCTTTCAGATTTTTGTGATATTTTTTTTTTATTGATCTGTATAAATAAAAATTGGTTGATAAAGAGGTTAAATCAAGTTAAACTAACCCATTTAACGAATCGATGGAGATTGGTTAATAAAGAGTTTGATGCACCATTTAATAAATAAGCCAACTGATTAATCTGTTCCAGTTTCATCAGCTACTTGAGTTGATTAAACCTATTTAATAAATGAATTATCTCACCATGTGTTGGATTAACTCATTTAGAATTATTTGCATTCGGCTAAACTATTTAATAAATGAATTGTTTTGACTTTGGTGATTCCATTTAAAAATAGTTTGGGTTAGATGCAACTCAAATTGGGTCATCTTATTTAAGTTTGATTATTTACTCGGTTGAGTTAGCCCCGAGTGGTCTATATATTTCACCTTCAAAATCAAAAGAGAGAGAATTTTTATTTAACAATGAATAAACATGTCTCAATTTCAATTACAAAATATGTGTAGAGAGTTTTGAATTAATTAAAAGTGAATCTATAATTTAAATGAGAGCGACACTTGAGACATTTTTTAATTTAATTTATAATTATATATGATTGATAAAGCTTTAGAGGATAATATTGATGATGATGATGATAATACTCATTTATTGGTTTCATTTTCATATTGGGAATGTTTTCATTATCGACTTTTGGACGATATCAAAACCGTCAACGTTGTGGGCCCTTCATAGATGGGCGTTTATAAAAGAAAAATATATCCACAATTATGTAATATGCCTTGTCCAATAGAATTGATAGAGATTATTCTTCTTAAAATAGGGGTAGAGACAAGCCAAATTAAAGTGTACAACTAAGAAAAAATATATATTGGATACATGGGGCGCTAATTTTCCTCCAAAAGGTTGCTTACCCCTATTTTGTTTTATAGATTTGATAGGGGTGAAACTCGGGTCAAGTTTGAAAGTCGGGTCATTGGGTCGGGTCGGGTTGGGTTCAGAGATTTTTAAGTTAATCCAATCCGACCCAATCAAATTTGACCCGACCCGATAAAAAGTAGGCTAAAGTAGGTTCAAAATGCGGGTCGGTTTGTATATATTAGTAATTCGGGCCGGGTTGAGTTTTAAAAAACCAGACCCGGCTTGATTTTCAGCCCTAAGATTTGATGTGATCAAAACTATGTAAGCATTATTATTAGTTTCTTTTAAAAAAATATCTTTAGATTTGATTCCTTTATCCCTATCCTTCACCATCTGAATTAGATTCTAATAAATAGTTAAATACATTAATATTAATTTAATGATACTATCTTGACTAATATACACTATATATATGGATATTAAATGAATCTTCTAAGAACAATTTTAGTTTGTAAGGTCTACAGTAGATTTAAAAATCGGTTCTCTGATATGGGCAGTGGCATGTATTGACCACATTTAATAATCGGCGTGGTACATATCGACTGCAACAGACGATACCTATGTGTCTGCATCCGTCTGTCACTCGTCCTCGTCCATCCATCACATATTCAGATCCTAATTGCAACACATCGATACGTTGTGGCTCATATATATCGGTCTTGATTGTCCCTATACATTGCATCCAAAATGCAACGTATTAACTGCATTTTTTACATGTGTGTCTACAAATCGGTGTATTTTGCACTTTATACATACACGTGAAAGACTATTGAGTCAGTGGTCCATGCTCGTATCCATTAGAGGTGTTTGTTTGAGCCTGACAAGGGGTCTACCATTTTTCGGCCGATATCTCATTGATATCGGGCGATATTTTTTTTTTTCTCTCTCTCTCTTATAAATCTCAGCCGTCTCGGCTGATATCGATGAGATCTCAATTATGTCGGCCAAGATCTCGACCGTACGGTAATACATCTCATATCGGTCAAGATATTTCGGGCGTAAAAAATCTGAGATATCTCGACCGATACGAGATATCTCGGGTGTTTTTTTTACTCCTGAACCTGACTCATGATTGATGAGACCCATTCCATTTATAATTTGATATTTTTGTGCCTCTTTTTCAATTCCTTCCATAATTGATTTCCTTTTTGTGTTCACTTGAAAATATTCCCATCTTTTCTTTCTTACCCTTTACATTCAATGCAATTTCTAGGTTGTATATTTGATGCATCAAGGCTATGGTTTGATGCTGCAAGTCACATCATTAAAGAAAAAAAGCCTATGATTCCATGCTGCAATTTTACTATCAAGGGATAAAAGCATTTCCTCGAATTAGTCCTACTTGCATCCAATGTCTTAGAAAGTGGCCCGTGGATCAAATCATTATAAAAAGAAAGATAGGTCAAATAGGGTTTAATTAATGTTCAATTATGATCAAATTTAGTTAAACGTATGGCACCAACATGATGCCATAAATAATATAATTAATTAATAATAAACAAATTAAAAATATAATAATTAGGGGTGAAAAAAACAGCCTAGTTGATAATTCAGCCGATATGATTCTCTCTCCTATTTTTTTTTTTAAATATCGGTATTATTTTATTTTTTCTGAATTAAAGAATATAAAAAAACAGAAAAAGAAACTGTTTAAAAAAAATTGAAAATGTAAATATCGACCAATATATTGATCCAGGCCCATCACCATTTTGTTTTTATTTTTTTAAATACCGATATTAATCATATCGGCCGATATCGGACAATATGATTCGGCGATATATCGGCCAAATCGGCCGATATAAAGTCTATACGAATGTGTCGGCCGAAATCTGTACCCGTGATGATAATATGTAAATAACTATAAAAATATCAAATATCTAATACTATGTATATAAAATATGAAGAAGTTAATAATCACAGTTTCATTAAAATGTAATTTTCACAATAATTACGATTATAAATCAAAAAATAGTCTAACAATCTAATATAATAAATTCTAAACCTTTGTTTCAGTCCTTTCAAACCACGGGTCATTGGTAGTTTTTATAAACTTTGAAAACGTTTTCAAGAAAATCAAATTGTATTTGATAAAAGTCGAGATTGAACTCGGGTTGACTAATAGAAAAAACTAGATACATTTTAAAGAAGGGCAAGTCTAGCCGACTCTCTAGCTAAAAACTTGAGACTTTTGACGGGTCATATCAAAACTTGAGTGCAACCCTCTGATTGAAAAAATTAATGGATGAAAATATTATTACAAAAGCTAGCATATTGTTAAAGTGAAACTAATTGAATCATATTGCTCATTGCCTTTTTTGATTAAAATATACTATTAAATAAATTAGATAGTTCAATTGGCTTGAGCTTTCGTGATCGGATTAAAGATCTTATCTTGGGTGCTTCCCTGCTCAACGTGATACATAAGACTTGCAGGTTATTTGTATTTGTGGGATTAGTCTCACCTCCAATGTAGAGTGAAAATACTCATATCATTTAAAAAAAATAGTGTTTGGAATCTTGTGGCAAAACAATTTATACAAGGTTATGTTTGGATGGGAAGAAGTGAGAAGACTTCTCTTGAATTTTCTTGAGTTCTCCTATTTGGAATTTTTTTTATTTTATAAAAGAAAGTGAGCCCCACAAGATGCTAAACTTCTCCCCTAGAAGAAGATACGATTCTCCACCCCATATAGGAGAACATCATCTTCTCTCGGGGAAGGAGAAGATGGATGCAGATGATCATGCTTCATTATATTTATTGTTTGGTTTTTTATAAAAAAATAAGGATGAGATTGAAAGTTCATTTAAATATCAACATATGGATCTAATTTCTGACGAAAATTCAAAATTTAGCCCCTAAGATTAAGTGACTTATATTTGATTTTAGTGGTCAAATGTCACTAGACATATTTGCTTTTTTCTTTTTCTAAAAAAGTCAAATGATTTTGACTGTTAAAATCAAGTCACTTCTAGTTGACTTTTAGTAGAAATTTGGTTCGCGTATTGAGATTAAAATAAGATTTCAATCCAATTCAATATTTTCTTTTATGAGATTATGATTATTCTAAAAATAAAGAAGACCTAATGAACAATGTATGTAGTGTTAGTATATTCTCTATCCTAAACCGTTTAAATCAATTTTCTCTGAAAGCTTTAGATAAGCTAAGATGGGCATCAAATAGAAGGAGTTCTACGTGATTTCCTTGATATTTTTAGGATGATCTTCTCTAAGTTGATGGGAGTTAGAGATATTAATGGGGCTGAACTCCTAGTTATTAGGAGGGTTTACCGTGTTTGGGAAGTCTCACGGTGAGGGAACATTAGTGATAGAAGGAGACTCGATAAATATCATCAAATGGGCGAGAGGGAGCTAACGATCTTCTTAGAAACTAATAACAGTAATTAGGGATATTAAGAACAGGGGTTTAAATTTCGATCTCGACTGATATATTGATCGAGAAATCTTTCTCTCTTATTTTTTTTATCAAAACCAACAATATCACATAATATTGAGGACATATATCGAATATCAGTAATTGTATTGGACGATAATTTTTTCTCATGATTAAGAACTTGTATCCGAATTATGAGGTATTTTTCTCGAATAAATAAATAAATTTATTGTATTTTTAAGTTCTTTTCGTCTGAATACATCCACAGTCCTTAAATATGGAGGAGACAAGTTAAATATTTGGGAAAGATATTGAAACTTTGAAAGTGAGACGTGGCGCGTCGCGGAGGTGCAAGAGCCAAAATGCTAGCAAACAAAGGCACGACACGCGTGTTGAGGGTTCTCGATTCCCAGCCGATGCCAAACATGCTACTATCTAGACGAGATCTTTGACGGTCGGCGCATTCTTGTTGCCTTCTCCTGCTAACTGTCCTTCCATTCTCGTCCCACCATCTGGTAAATCGAGGCCGTCCATCACCCCATCCAGTGTGGACCCATCACAGTATTTCAATCCGATAACCCAGCCGTCGGAATTGAACCATGAATGACAACCCCGTCTTTAACAGGTTGTGTTTTGCCCACTTGGTTAAGCTTACCCGAATTTCAAAAGCTAGCCTTGGTAAGCTTTTTATTAATTGGATCTGCACATTATATAGTGTTGTTTAACTAGTTGTCTCTCACTTTAAAAAGTGGGAGGCTGTGGGTTCAAACTCATTAAATAAAAAAATTTATATCAAGAGATTGTTAAATTATATTACTACAGCTTCAATGGATTCCACGTTACTTGAATTAGACAATTTTGATCTATTTATGCAAGTGGTTCAACATTCATTGAACCTTCTTAACCCAATTTGATTGTGGAAGACAGTTCAATTAAGGAATTGAGAAAATGCAAGACATGAATATTCAATTCACTATGAAAAAATAAAATAAAAATATTTTAATAAAATTCGATTCAAACACAAACACAAATTAACATTAAGAACTACAATAGAACTCACCTCTCTAAAAGAGACTCTAAACAAAGCTCAAAGCTTCAAAAAATTCAAATCAAATTTTGGTCTTCTCACAAAGCTTAGCCTATGCATGAATTTATAGACATTTATTTTCAAAAAAGGAAATAAAAAAAATAAAATAATTCCAACTTGGATCACCGAGTCTGAGTCACTCGGGTTGATTCGTCTTCCTCTCTCTTTCGTTCTATGTTTCCTCCCTTTGCCTGCCTCTGGTTTCATTCTCGGCTTGGATTTTCTCTCTTCTTATTTCTTTGTCTATCTTTCAACCTGACAGTGCCAAGTTATTCTCCTCTCTGTTTTTTCTTTCTTTTTTTCTTCTTTCCTTTTCTTTTCTTTGTGCTAGATTTCCATTTTCTCACCATTCCATCTCTCTTTCTGCTGCATTTCTCGAATTCTTCTTTCTTTCGAGCACCTCTTTCGATGCCCTTTCTTTTCCTGCTCGGCTAAATCGATTGTCCCTCTTCCCTTTTTATTCTTCTTTTGTCTCGGTCTGCAAAATCTTCTCTTGGCCATGGCTGGAATTTCCTTCCTCTCTTAAATCGACCTCAATCCTTCGATTTTCGATTCCTTACTGTTTCGAAACAGCATAGCACTCTTCTGAGTTACAAAATCATATTCTTTTTAATTTGGTTTCATATGGCAACAGACGACAGTGACACTTGAAGTGGCACTCCCTCTTGCCTCCATCGGTCTGACCATGGATTTGGAGACTCAATTCCTCCATTTCATCCAATCGGGTCTCAATCAGATCAATATCGAGTTCGATGCCTACATCAGAAATACATACATCCTTAACGGTTATGTTGAGATTGTTCAAGATATGTATGAAGGTGCAACAACTAACAGTAGAACCGTTTGTTGTAGTGAGAACCGAGTTTCTTACTGGACTAGGACTCCAATAAGGATCCTCTTTAGGTCCATATCTTTTTGTGCTAAATCATGGATGATTTAACATCAACAAGAGAAGATGAAGTATCATAGTGCATGTTTTTTGCCACTGACATAGTATTAACTATTGAGACGAAACAAAAACTCAATGAAATGTGATATTTTTGGAAGAGAATGTTGGAGTTAAATGATTTAAAAATTAGGGGAACAAAACATAATACATGAAATATAACACTAGTGGGTTAGACAACAATGAAGGCAAACCGGTAAAAATATGAAATGACTTAGTTATATATTTTGATAAGTTTAGATATGTGGGCTATATGATAGAATTTCAAGCGAATTTCAATTTAAATATAACGAATATGATAGGAGTACGATGGTCAAAATGTAGACAAGCCAGTGAAGTCTTATGCAATAAAAAAGTCATCATTTGCCTAAAAGGATAATTTTTCAAAATATTTACTAAGTTTTAGAATGTTATAAAGAGTGTCCTGTATTGTATTGAAGAAAAGAAAAATAAACAAAATTAGGACAATAAAGATGTATTTGCTATATCGGATGAATGGTTTAACTCTAAAACATAGACTTAGAAATGAACAAATTAGGGGAAGCTTAAAGATAAACTCCAATAGAAGACAAATTGAGAAATACCCGTTTGGAGAGGTTTGGTCATGCTAGTAGAAGACCAAATATAATCCCAGTCCGTAGAGTTGAGAGGTCACAGATCCAAGGAACTAAGAGGAGAGGGCGACGACCTCTGAAGATATCGAGGAAGGAGATTAAAAAAGGATATGTTACTCTGTAGAATGATTAATAAAATGATTTATGATAGAATCAATAAGAAAAGAAGAATTTATAAAATTGACACTAGATAGATGGGATGTTGGTTGCTGATACGATGACGATGATGATAATGATGAAATGAATGAGCTTTTAAATTAAGATTGAAATCAAATTGAATGAGTACCATTGATGAGGAGTAGGTAGGTGTGAACCTCATTTAATTAGTGTCATTGAGAACTAGTTCTCAAGTGATCTTTTTATGCAAATTAAGTATGTATGAAGTTTTGGAATAAGACATTTAAGAGAGCGTCTTCCATAATCCAAAAAGTCCAAAAGGTGTGTACCATAGACCCACTTAAAGTTAAACAGGTAGTGGAGGTCCAGTGCTCCTCCAGTTCACGTGCGGGACTTTGAAACCTTTCTTCTTCTTCAACTTACTCGACAGGCTTCCTTTTATCTGCTCTTTCTGAGTGAAGTGCTCGTACGCTGTGTTCCTCAACAAAGGTGCAAAATCGTACCTTCATCAACTGTCGCCTTTAATTCAAATTGTTGCAACCTTTGTATTTTATTCCTAAAAAGTATTAAAAACAAATTCTAGACCTTCGACTGCATAATGAATTCAATATCGGGTTTAAGAAAGATACAAAGATGTCCGAGTGGACATGGTTTCAAGTTTGTCCCCACCATTTCCAATTCGAAGAGTGCTCCGCAGATTTGAAGAAGGGATATCATGACATATATCTCTAGCATTCTATAGTTGTACTCACCAAAAAATTCTGAGGGAAAAGTGAGGTCAGTGAAGCATTTGCTTCATTCCATAAGACAAAGGACATAATTTCAAATGGCATTATCAAATTTTGAATGAAAGAAACAAGTAGGAGAAAGAATGCATTTCGATAAAAGCCTCATATCGGTTAATTCGATAAATCAATGAATCCGTATAATATTTAGGCACCTTTCTCTCAATGCTAGTTTTTGAAAGTGAATTTTACCTTAAGAATATTATCATGTCATGATTTTCTAACATATTATTGGTGACAAGCGTCTCATATCAGTTAATTCGAGAAACCAATGTCTCTCTCTAATACTTGAAATACCCTTCTATTAATAGCTAGCTTTCGAAAGTGAGTTTTACGTCAAAAATATTATCATTTCATGACTTTTTAACAAATACCATTAATAAATTTATAGTTGGTTTAGGGTTTCCCTAAACCCTAAATTTGTTTTGGACTCCTGTTGATTCTCGCCTTCTCTAGACTCCGTAATGAGCTTTTTCAAATGTTTATTAAGTAATGAATCAATTTTTAAATTGAGTTTTGCCGAGGATGAACAGTGGAGAAAATCTATAATATTAAAAATATTAAGTAGGGAGGGGAAGATTGGTTGGGGCGTCCCTCCTTATATGAGGTGGGACCCGCAACCGATAAAAGAAATAAAAA
This sequence comes from Chimonanthus praecox, assembly GCA_022113865.1. Lineage (NCBI taxonomy): Eukaryota > Viridiplantae > Streptophyta > Magnoliopsida > Laurales > Calycanthaceae > Chimonanthus > Chimonanthus praecox. The sequence continues at coordinate 45,065,080 of CM039095.1, forward strand.
ATGAAAAGAAAGGTGAAGTCACCCATGCAAGACAAAGACCCAGAAGGTAAAAAAAAGAGACAGCAGAAAAAAAAAAATACACAGAAAAAGAGGGAGAAGAGAGGAGGAAGGGTAGAGGATAAGAATGTGAATTCTAGTTATCATCTTTGTTTCCTTTCGACTCAAATTTTGAGAATTTACTCTTGACATCGTGGAGAACATATCTCTTAGTTCGAATCATGAATTCAGTATCTCCACAAGCTATCTCGCATACTCCTTTTGTGAGATTTCTTCATATTTTATTTTTCATTGTCATTGGAATTTTTCTTTCGGTGAATAATATTTTTTGATATTTGTAAGCCTCTATTCAGCTAGAGAGGCTTTGTAATACCATTATTTTATAATGGAAGATTTATCCGGAGTTTCTCCCATGGATGTAGGCATATTGTCGAACCATGAAAATTTTGTGTCTTGTGGTTGGATTTATTTTATTGCTTGATAGTTGTTCTTTATTTGTCTACTCGCGGGCGTGCATGCTCTCGCGCGCACACACATACTATTCACACAAAGAGAGAAAATATAGCGGTTTTTCCCAACAAAATAGAGATTTATATTTAGATTTGACAAGTTTCTTTTTCTATGATATGAGCTTTATGTTGAATGGAATTGAACCAATCTAAATGGATGAAAGATGAGGTTGTTTTTTTTTTTTGCCAAGTTCAACTAGGGTTACTTCTTTAATGTTGAAATTTACCATCTCGATTGAAGCCTAGCAATGGTGATTTCCCACTACCTTTGCAAATATCAATAAGCAGTAAAAGAGCAAGTTTTGACATGTTAGAGGGAGAGAGATAGAGAGAGTAAATTACCCGTTTCTGTACCTTACTCACCCAATGACTCAATAGAAAAATCGCAAAACACCAAATAAAGTACTTACTACGAAGTACACAACCTTCTAATCAGAGTTGTCCATTTTCCCCTCTAAATAAATACATGCATGGAACTCTCAACACAAACTTGTAGGCTGCATTTGGACAGGGTAATGGGGTACGGAGGTAATGGGATAACTTTCATTATTCCTTTTTGGTAACTAAAGGGTAAAAGTAAAAAATCTTTTGAATTTTTTTTTAATCAAAGGTTATTCATAATATTTAGATAATTCCTGATCAAGGGTAATTCTGAATAACATCTGTAAAATTTACCTATCATCCAAGCGTAACCTAATCACATTTGTATCCATTTTCACATCTAAATTACTGCAGCCAAGAAACTTTCAACACCTCCTTGTCTCTCTCTCTCTCAAGTATATATATCACTTTTTAGGACATGCAAACCACATGGCACCTAAGAATAAGAAAAGACTAGCCATCACCACTTTCACCTTTCGATTCTCTCCATCACAAACTCTACTTAGGGTCTATATTTTTCAACAACTCCCACATAGTCAGTCACCCACGTGAGACAATGCTAGTAGTCCTAAATCCTAATGGTTGAAACACAGGACCACCAAATCAAAGAAAGGTATCCTATGTAGTCCCACATGTCCATATTCCAATGACCCACAAATGTCATTCATCACTTGCATTGCATCCATCTTTCTCAACCTCATTCTCATGGTCCATGCCTTTGCCAACATGTGTGTTTCTGCGTAGTCTCTTTGCCACTTTTATACACGTGCACTGTCAGTTTATTGTTACAGTCAATCAGTGTGCTGCACATTAGTCTCTTTTCTGGTCAATGAATGTGCCAGATTTCGATGTTCATCTCCAATTTCGACAATTTCTAAACTTTGCGTTCTTTTCGTCCACGCTTAAGTTTGCAGGGGGGTGTTACAATTTATGACCATATAAGTTGTTATTTAGTTACTTTAATTAGATTATTTGCTAAGTCAGCTTTTCTAAAGATGTATTTTTTATTTTAAGTCTTTCCTCTTTTATTTAAGTTCATTTCTATTATTATAATCTTTTTTATCTATATAATAAAATTAGCTCTCTCCTTAATTCACGGAGTTACCTATTAGATTGGCTACTACAATTGGGTCTATTTGTATTATTTTTCTTTTCTAGAGGCAACTAAGATTGGGTCTATTTGTTTAAAATATAGCAGATATCTTTGTAGTATTTTCTCTTTTCCAAGGGCAACCAAACTTGGGTTTTTATGTTTAAATTATAGCATGTTTTGTCTCCCTGCTATGAGTGAAGGACAAGCTACTGTGGCTTGGAAGAGAGTGCGTCTTCCATTTGGAGTTTGGTGACGGACTGATGGCTTCTTCCACTCTATATTGGTCACTTGTGATAGCTGTCTTATTTATTTCTCTGTGCAAACTTTATATAGTTCTTGGATCTTTTGTGTCCCCTTTGATTCTTCAAAGCTTCATGTACTGTAAAAATTAAAGATGTCTGTTCGATACGACCATTCCATGCAAGACCAAAATCAATGGTAAATATTTCGTAAAGCATTTATTGGTACCTTTACTTTATTATTAGTTTGCTTAATAAAAAGAATATCAAATTGAGTTGTTGGCTTCTAAATTGGTTTGAAAATCTACACATTTAATTCGCGGGTAGTTATTGATTTAAGTTTTTAGAATTAAACTAGAGGTCATGGTTTTGACTTCTTTGAAAAAAACCTGATATACGAGATTTATAGGTAGTTTAGTGTATCTGTATGATCAGTCTCACCTCCAATATAAGATGACTACACCCATGTTAAATGAGTTAACATGGGTGTAGTCAATAGTTACCATGAGTCCACGACACAAATAATATGGAGGATGGATCAGGGCAAACCAAACCTAAATTATTGCAATATGTAGCTCAAATTGGATAATTTTGTTATATGGACTGAGACAATTTTTGTTAAGCACTTGACAAATACACTATAAGTTTCAGAGATTATTCAATGTATGAAATAAAATTCTTTTTATTTTTTATCATTAATGAATCTCAGTACTCTTCCTCGTTGATGTCTCATCGTATAACAAACTATGATACTACAACATCAAATAGCTATTTATCCTCTTTTAGTTGTCTACACCATAGGTATTAAAAATGGCCGATACGTATTTGACCTAGAGTTTGACGATACAATTGCATATCAATTATACTGGATGTGTAACAATCAATATGGTCGATAATTTGGTCGTATCACTGATGCGGTATGGTATCAAATTATACGATTTTTTAATTACAAAAACCATTTCAACCATTTTTTACCATTTCAATCATTTTTGGAGTTGAATTTTGCATTGAGTATGACTTTAAGAAGATCTTGAAATAAATTCTTCAAAGTGTAAAAAGTATTTTTCAATTCCAAATGTTTTTTCTTTAAACTTTGATCATTTTGAGTTTTTTTCATTAACTTTTAAAATTTTGACTCTAAGATAATCTCAAATTAGGGGATTTTTGTGAAAATAGTTTAATGAAGTAATATTTTGTGCTTTTTAAATTCAATAGAAATGTCTTAATGTGATTGATATAGTTTGCATAGTGTTTGTATGATTTTCAATTTTTTTTTAATTTAATAAAAGCTGGATTTTCTAAGATAATTCACATTTTGGAGTTCTTTGTAGAAAAGATTAATTAAATGGTATACCAATGTTTCTCGAATAAAAGCCCTTAATGTGATTGACATGATTTTTAGGGTATTTGTGTGTTTCTTCTAATATTCCAAAAAAATTATGAAATTAAATTTTTTTACAAAAAAAAATTATGAATTGTAATAGAAAACACATGTCCCTATGAGATACTAGAGAAGATGAATTCCATATAGGTGTTTTCTTATATTGATCTCCGATTCTCTAAAAATTTAAAACATTTTTCAAAATTTTAGGATATATTTTATTCGTATCAAAATTTTGACTCTCAAGAGTCTCATACTCTTTAAAAATGACAATTTTTAAGAAAAAAAAGCTAACACAAGGTTTTCCATTTTTTCTATTTTTATCGTAGCGATTTTTTGGTGAAGATACTTAAAATTCGTGAATTTGGGTGGTAGTGCCTCCAAATTTTTTTAACTTAGAATGCCTCGTACTAAATTTAGTATGAAAATACCATGAGAAGTCATTTTTGAAGGGAAAGATGCCTTAAAAAAAAATTAGATTTTTCCTATTACACTTCAAACTTTAGCTTCAAATAGGTAAAACCAACTCAAACTCTTCTTCTTTTCGCCAAGTCGTGTTTACATTAATTCGCGCTAGCGCAAGTAGTTTTGACGACCATATTTCACATGTTCAAAAAACCTTGGTTTGCGCTAGCACATCGAAGGGTATTTTTGTCCTAAATTTAGTAGAGGTATTTTAATCTAAAACAAATTTTTGGAGGCACTATCACAAGAATTTAGGAATTTTAAAGTATTTTAAAAAAAAAAAAACCATTTATCATATTTTTCTAGATTTTGGATGAAAAGAGAAACTGGCCCGAATTCTTCACCGAATTCACCTCTAGCCTTCACCATATGGGACAAGTTTGAACTTACTTTTGATACCATTTATTATAAGTTCTTCACCTCTAGCCTTCACCATATGGGACAGGTTTGAACCTACTTTGATACCATTTATTGTAAGTCTGACATCAGGTCTAAACAAACAAGATGGGCCTTAGTTTTGAGTTACTATACAAATAGCTTACCTGGCCATATTACTTCAATTTATTTAATATCCTTAAATAGATTTTAATATTACTTCAATTTCTTTTCTTTTAACATCAGGTAAGTATAGTTCAGCTAATTACTTCTCACTTTAAGAAACAGAAGGTCACGAATTTGAATTTTCATTATCTAATTTTGATATGATTTAAAAATAAGTGTGCATATGTAATATTTGTACGCTGAATATCGTATAATTTTTCACACATAAATTTATAATAAAAATTTCTTTGCATCAAAAAAAGTGCAACTCGTAAACATGTAGAGCTTCTATTCAAGCAACCTCTTGGGCCAACAACAGGTCAGTCCATAACTGAGGTGTGTCTCATCAAATGACAAGATGGATGCATGTCCCTAAGCTTTTGACAGGACGAACCATTCTAATGACTGACTCAGATCTTGGACTGTTATACTGTCACTTTTGGTCGAAAATCTACATAAATGAGGGAGTCCATTTTAAATGAATTTGTTGTTTGGCTAATCAACCATCCCTAGCAGAAAGGCCCCTTGGCCATAATGATGACTCTCAGCAAAACTTGTGTTCTGATAGTACAAGTAGGTACGGTTAGTGTTTATTAACGAAAATAATAAATACATTAAAATTAATGAAATAAAATCACAACACAAGAACATCGATTACTTACGTAATTCGACTCACCTGGCCCATTTCTACAGAGAGACAGAATATTTTATTATAAAAGAGAGAAAAATACATGTATAAGATTAACTCTCCAAGTTAAAGCCCTAATTCGAAGTTCCGAGCCCCTTTTATACCCATATATATAATACACCGACGTCACCTCTCAGTTGATATGAATCTCTCTCATATCCAGAAGAGTGAACCCAACTTCTATCTTCCTCTTCTCTCCGCTTCGTAAGTTCTACAAGCATACCCCAATTTACTTCAAGAACGCGAGGCTACGTCTCCGATGGGTTAAAACAATCAATCCAGACACTTTTTTCTGAAACCTTTCTATGCATTTGGCCAGGAGGCCATCTCTATGCACAGGCCAGAAGGCACTTCACCGTGTGTCCTCCCTCTCTCGGCTATATATTGTGGAGTCGTTGCTGTGATCCCACACACACCCTTTGTCCGTGTAAGATACCCTCTTATATAGTATCCATATCAATACATCTTTCTTTGGCTTTAGCAACTGCCAAAGATACATATAGAAGTTGCCGTGTTCCATCACATGTCTCTGTTGAATTTTCCTCCTTTCAGCCGTGTATTGCATTGCCAGCTGCCCCAAGAAATTCTCTTAATTTCTCTCCTCAATCTTGGTTGAATAGAGCCAGATCCGAACAAGCACTAGGGTTGTGACACTGTTTAAGAGAGATGAGAGTAATCATATGAACATATGTAAACCTTTCAATTCACACACAATAGTTTAGTCAATGAAGAGTAACTTGGTAAAGAATAGTTTAGAGAGATTGAACGTGAATTGAATTCAAGACCTTCTTTCATAACACAGACGTATATATATACTTTCTCAGTTAGTCAATTCAACCTTAATAAAGTTATATTAGTATCTATCTGTTGGATATTGCTGGATAGATGTTTACAGCCCTCCCTTTCTAAGTGGGAACCACAACCGTTCACACCCAAGTCTAAGTGATTGGCTCCCATGAAAAGAGAGAGGCAACACTAATGATATACACGAAGAAAGCAATACACTGATGTTGGGTTGCTTTAAAACTCCCTTTTGAGCGTCGGATTCCCATTTAAGCTCAAAAAACAGTACACTTTAGCAGACAAAACAAATTCCCAAATGAAATTATGAGTATGATTGGCTAAGTTTTTAATTCATTAAAGAAGCTTTTTGGTAAGCTTTCAATTCAAAAAGGATGCAAACAATGAGGAGATGTAATACAGGTGTAAGCAAAGGAAATAAAGGAATCAATAGTCCCCCCTTTCTCTTTCAATGATTCCCTCTCCACTTTACATTGGAATTGGAATCTCTGTACCCACTCATTAGAGTCATCCAAATGAAATAAGGTTATTTACAGCTTATCATATGACACGTGTCATCATTCTGTCGAGTCTGCTTGGGGGGTCCTTGACTCTTCTGTTGGTGCAATGAAGTTATAATACGGCACCTGGGCCGGGTTTGTGGGGCCCCATGGCAATTCCCTGCAAGCTCAAACTGGCCCTGCAGTTTTTATTTGGTCCTCTTTTCCCGCTTCCGGGCCCATATATGTATAAATGGACTAGTCCTTGTGCAGGTTGAAGGATATGTGTGTTAGCTTTGAGTCTTGGTCAACATATATTTTTTGTCTTACATGTTGGTCGACTAAAAATTTCAGTCAATGTTTGAAAATTTTGATTAGATTTTTTAGATTCTACTGTTCCACTCTTTTCAAACTTATCTGATGTACAAGTTTTGTCGGTGATTTCGTATATCTATATAATTAGTCTCACCTTTAATATGCGATGGAGATATCCATGATATCAATCGATATTCGATATATATCGTCGATATCAGCCGATATCTTAAGTTTTTTTTTTAAAATATTAAGTGAGAAAAAATTCTCGGTCGAGATATCGTCCGAGAACCGAATATCAACCGATAATCTTGATCGATACTCAGATTTAAACTCCTGTTTGCAATTTTGATCTAGCGGTGGTCCTTAAACAAGTTGAAGGATATGTGTGTCAGCTATGAATCTTGATCAACATAAATCTTTTACTCTTAGACGTCGATCGACTAAAAATTTCAGTTGATATTTTAAAATTTTAATTGGATTTTTTAAAAAAAAATTATATATTTCAGCTGATATCTTAAATTTGTAACTAAGACCGGACTCAACGCATTTTGAGGCCTTAGAAGCTTGTGTTTGATGGGATGCTTTCAGCCAACTTGAATAGTCCAGATTCATTGACTGAATATGGTGGGGTGCATCCATCTCAAGAAACTGGTGTTTTCATTTGATTAAAGAGTACATCAAGTGATACCAGCTCAGTGATGTCAGGATTGATGTGTCAGCAGTCGAGATGTCTCATACACATCAAATTGAGATCTTTCTTCATCTCTGTCAATTTGTATCAAGCTGAATTACGTTAGCCTCTTTTGAGCCTTTTTTTCATGAGTCAAACCCACTTACCCTTATATCTTCTCCTCCCATACTTCGTTGTTTACTCCCTTCTGCTACTATATCATCCTTCCCATTTTCAACATATATGAGCTTCTAACCCTAAACTCTAAACCTTAAATTCTAAGGTAAAAATATGGACCGATATATATTTTGTTGGGGCTATTGCAAATGAGTTCCACATTAAAAGTGTAGACAGAGATTTAAGGGTTTATAAAGGACTTGGGTCCCTCCAGTTAACAAGCTAGTCTTTTGTACCAGAAGTCCAAGTCCTAACAAGTAGTATCAAATCCAAGTCTAAGGCTACCACTTGTAGGCTCAGGAAATCTCCTAAGCAAACAGGATGGTTGCTCTCTCCACCGGAGGGCCTTGTTTAAAGGGGAGATTGTTGGGACTACTGTGAACAAGTTCCACATTAGAAGTGTAGAAAGAAATCTAGAGATTTATAAAGGACTTAAATCACTTCACTTAATAGGCTAGTTCTAATATAGTCGTTATATATCGTCAAATGAGAGCCAAACCATATCGTCCGCTATGCATGAGTGCATAGCGGGCTCCCTAAAGATCAAATAGTCAAATGTTAAGTCTTGAAAAAGAATGTTGAAATACTGTCAAGTGTTGATTTTTTTTTGTTTTTAATTTCTCGACATTTTTATACTTTTTGACACGCGTTATTGATATTAAAATTTTGGTCTTTTACGTACAAATAAATCTTGAAAACCACTCAATTTTAAAGTTAAAATTTGAAAAAATGGGGCCTTCTCATTTATTATGATAATTCTTTTCACATTTTCTGAAAGAAATGACTAAATAAAGTTGATACTTGTAGGCAACTTATTTTGGTTCTTTACATTAAAATAAACTATCAATAAGATAATGCCCTAAACTGTTAGTAGTTAATAAATTATCTAATTGGGTGTGGGCTTGGTAAAATTTGAAAATCAACTATTATTTTAATGTTAACCAGGGGTAAAAAAAATGTCCATATTGAGATATTGGCGTCTCAGTCGATATCTCGGTATCTCAGATCTCGGCTGATATTTCTCTCTCCTACTTTTTTTTGCCAAATATTGGCCGACTAAATGTGTATCGGCTGATATCTCATCAGTACAGCCGATATAATGCGTATTGGTCAAGATACGCATCGTATCTGCCGAGATTTGTAATCCTGATGTTAACAAACGGTACCATTTTGGTACATAACTAACTTCTGGCCCAAGAACAACCTATGTACTTATGTAGAGTTTAATGGCCCATGAACAGTCCATGTGGTGCTTACTGGCCCATTTGTAGCTCAGACATTGCTTATTGAACCATTAATAGTTTTAAGGCCTAGAAGTATATTCCGCAAGCCCAGTAACAATTTGATAAATTTAGAAGTCTTATTATAGGCCCAAAAGTGTTCTAATGCACCTAGAAACAAATCTATAAAAGTTTGAAGCCCTTGAATAGTTTATAACAGGCCCATCAACATGTACCATACCCCAAGCATGACTTCTACTTAGGCTGTAAGATGTACAAAGATTTTGAGGCCCATGATAGGTTTTACAAGCCCAAAACTGTCCAAGAACAATTCTGGCCAAGTAATTATTTCCAAGCCCATTAACAACCCATTACTAGACCCAAACAAATGATAAAAAAAAAAAAATTCAAGCCTAAGATAATTATTTTCTAGGCCCATTAGTAACACTTTTACATATTTTCCATGCAAAATTTGAAATCTGAAACTTATTTTTTTGTGCAATTTTAAGGTTATTTCGTATGAAAGTTTGGAGGATGGAATCCTCATGAATAAGACCTGATATCCCTTTTTCATAGATTTGGAGGGTAGAATCCTCTAGCAATTAGGACACAATATCTCCATTTTATATTCTGGAGGGCAGAATACTCTATAATTAGGACCGACATGTCCACTACACTAGTAAAGATGCCTATCTAAATTATAGATGATGAAATCCTTTATAATTAAGACAGAATTTTTCTGCTACATCATTAAAGGTGCCAATTTATATTTTGGAAGAATAAATTCTACATAGGCTTTCAAGATTTAAAAAAAAAAAGGGCCCATTATAGTTTACAGGCCCAAAACGGTCCAACAATAATATTTTTCAGCCTAAGATAATTATTTCAAGCCCATGAACAGTCCATTAATAGGCAAAGACAAATGGCAAAAAAAAATTCAAGCCTAAGGTAATTATTTTCAGACCCATTAGTGACACTTTTATCAGGGGTCCAAATCTCGGCCGATACATCTCGTATGGGCCGAGATATCTCGGGTTTTGGACGCCCGAGATATCTCGGCTGATACGAGATTTATCGGCTGTATAGGCAAGATCTCGGCCGATATGACCGAGATCTCTCCATCTCGACCGATACATCTCGATCTCAGCGGAGATTTGACCCAAAAAAGAGAGAGAGAAAGAGTAATATCAGCTGATATTGTGGAACCGAGATATCGGCATCTCGGCCCCACCGAATTTTGGACCCCTGACTTCTATACATTTTCAATGCAAATTTTGAAATTCAATAAACTTTTTTTGTGCAGTTTTAATGTCATTCCTTATGAAATTTTGGAGGTTGGAATCCTCAAAAATAGGACCTGATATCCCCATTTTATTGATTTGGAGGATAGAATCCTCTAGAAATTGGGACTGAATATCTCCATTTTATATTTTGAAGGGCAGAATACTCTATAATTAGAACAGATATGTCTACTACACTCTTAAAATGTACCAATCCACATAATGGAGGACAAAATTCTATGTAATTAAGACATGATATCTCCATTACATCGGTGAAGGCGCTAGTCCACATTATGTATGGTGTAATTTTATTTTATTTTTAATTTACGTATGGAAAACTATAGGAAACCCAGCGTAAAACTCCCACGGGTGATACCCACTACCTCTAACACACACTAGGTGCGGCCACGGAAGCTCGAACCAAATATCTTCAAATTTTGACATTTTAGAAGGAAGAATCTTCTATTAATTACTATATGATATAATTTTCATATCTACCATTAGGATCCAATGTCTCCATTACACTCAAGGATGTGCCAATTTATATTTTAGCTGGACAATGCTTTATATTTAGGACTTAAAATCTCCATTACACCGAATAAAAGTGCCAATTTATATCTTGGAGAATGGAATCTTCCATAACTAGAACTTCAATATCTCTATTACATCTAAAAATGTGACAATTTATATTTCAGAGGGTAGAATCCTCTATAATTAAGGTACAGTAATTTCGTTACACCTAAGAAAGTTGCAATTTATATATTGAAGAAGAGAATACTCTAAAATCAAGACCCAATGTTTTTTTACACTTCGAAGATGTCAAAGAAAATTAGAAGAAAAAGAGAAAATAAAAAATAAAAAATAAAATAAAGAAGAAGAGAAAAAATAGTAGTCCCATGGAGAGTAGAGACACCACATTTTGCTTATGTGCACGCCCACGTGAGTTATTTGACTTGAATATTTTAAATAGGTATGAATTTAAAGTTTTATGACACAAATTCAAAATAGATATGAACAGACTAACTCATTGAATAAATAAGTAAGTAATATGTTGAGAGTTGTTAACCCGAAATCAAAATCTGTGACCCGTTGCCAGGTCTATGTTGAATTGGACCTGGTAAAATTTGAGTTGATTTCATTATTTGAATCGAACTCATACATTTTAAATGGATATGGATTTAAAATTTTATGACTCAAATTCAAAATAGATTCAAACCGACTAATCCACTTAATAAATATGTAAGTAATAGTTGAAGGTTATTGATCCAATTTGAATAAGACCCGATTTAAAACCGATCGGACTCGATCATCCTCTAGTGTTATTAGGGCTGAAATCAGGCCGGGTCGGGTCGGGTTTTTTAAAACCCAATCCGACCAGATTTACTAATATATGGAACCCAACCCGACCCAACCCGAACTTTTGACCCAGACATCTTGACCTGACCCGACCCGAATTATAATCTGACTCAACTCGAAACCCGACCCGACCCGACCCTTGAACCTACTTTAGTCTACTTTTTACCGGGTCGGGTCGGGTTTGATAGGGTCGGGTCGAGTTAACTTAAAAATCTCTCAATCCAACTTGACCCGAATTTAATGCGCGTTTCTGACTTATCAACCCGACCAGACCCGACCCGCTGACCCAACTTTCATAACCCGACCCGCATGATTTTCGGGTTGGATCATGCGAGCTCGTGCCAAAACCCGACCCGAATTTCACCCCTAAGTGTTATAGCACTGGTTATTTAGATAGTCTAATACTGGATAATTTATGATATCACCAAATGATGACTATCCAGAAATATCAATTCAATCTTTAAATCGGTAAATATGGAAATTCATATATGCCACACTTGCTGCCATTCAAGGTTGGATACATGGAACCATTAAAAACATGGATGGGTTACAATGTAAAGCGATGCATGGTATTATCAGCTTTTCATGTATCCAACAATCCAACCCAGGTCATAACATTAACCCAATTAACTCAGTTGTGAAAATGGATTTTTTCGACTGATGGTTGGGTTCCTTACCATGATATCTTGATCAATTGCCCCCATGATATCTTGATCAATTGCCCCCATGATATCTTGATCAATTGCCCCTATGAAATTGAATGGGAAAATCAAGTCCAGTGGGTGTCCCATTTAATTCTTTGGAAGTTCAACCCAAAATGGAACTTAGATCTTCCACAACAAAGATGACCGGATGGCTACCCAATATTCTGATTGAGAGACGAGTAGAAGATCTTAAAAAACCATGACTTAATAACATTCTTTAGGTAGAACTCGCTGTTGAGAGGAAGGTACGTCAAGTGTTATATAGAGTCATTGGTTTATCAAATTAATCGATATACGACTTTTGTTACTTTGCAGCAACACGTCAGACTCTACAAATGAATATTAAGTTAAAAATGCCTATTTGTATAGCCACCGGTGGAGATTCGGACCTCACAGAACTTTGATTCCATTTCTCTCTTCCACCGTTCCTTGGGCTGGGAGGTCAAACTTAACTTCGACGGCTCAGCCTTACCATGGAACCGCATTGGTGGGTTGATCCGAGAATTTAGCAGGAATTGTTCTTAGTGTGTATGCTGACCCTCTGATTTGTATAACAGCTGAACATGCTGAGTTGTTTGGCCTATTCAAGGGCATCAAGTTATGCGTTCAACTCCAAATCTCAGAAGTGGTAATCAATAGAAGGAGATTTGATGTAGGCATAGGGTCAAATTTGTGAGAATTTGCATGTAGACTTGTTATTTCAGAGTACGGTCTTTGAAAGATCCAAAGCAGCCGATTACGGTTCGTAAAAAGGTTCTGCCTTGGTAAGGAATTGCTCCAATAATATCTCCACCGATTGCACAAGTTTTTTAGGAATTCGAATTAACCTATGGATTTCATGAGATTAAGCCTATTTCAATTGAATATGATATAGAATAGTGGAAGCAAAATCAAAAGCGAATATGGTGAATTTGAATGAAGCATGCATATAATCTATGAAAATCAAGGAACTAATTGAATTCAAATAAATACAGATACTTACTTGCAAAATAGAATTGGTCCCAGTCGAAAGACCTGACTTTTGCCAAGGGCCGAAGCGCGACGTGAATCTATACGACAACTCTAGACGTCTTTTCTCAAGATAATCTTATTCAATTGTGTAGAATTCTAATGGGTTACAAGCCTATTTATGATTAAAAAAAAAATGTAAAAAAACCAAATTGGCCTTGTATCTCTAAGAAACTCTTAAAACAAGCAACCTACTTAAGATAAAATGTAGTCTAATTTTGACGATTCTATCTCAACCCTAGAAAATGCCACATGAATTATTGAATGAACAAGGTTAAATCCTGAAAAGTAAAACAAATAAAATAAGGAAGGCAATAGCACCTACTTTTTTCACCTCCTTTCTTCACCTACTCTTTCCGCGTCCTTTTTCCACCTACTTTACTCTCAAATCCCTCCTTTCCAAACATATGTACTACAATTCCATATGTAAAGGTTTTAGGTAGGTTTAGGATAGCAAAACAAGCCAATTTGAGATGATGTAGGTGAATTTGACCCATTGGACCCATATTTAATAATCTTAGGACAATTTTGGCTTGTGGATGCAAGTCTGGGAAAAAAAATTGATTTATTATGTTCAATTAGGCTAATTGGGCTTCATGGAGCTTATTAGAATTTGGGTCAGGCCTGATAATATTTAGGCTTGTGCTTACAAGCTTAATTGGGTCATTATGACCGATTAGGTAATTGGACTCATGCTAACAAAGTGTTCAAGCTTATTAGACGGAATCCACTAATTAATACCTTAGGCAATTTAGGTCATGAAAAGTAAGTCAATTTTTTAAATAGTCCATTAGGCACGATGCCTCCATCAAGATTCAAGTTATGGGATCCAAAATGATGCAATTGTTCCCATGGAAACTCTCATCCAGTTGGCAGCGGGTCAAAGAGAAAGCTTGGCTAATCCCCCAGCATCTGTTGGGAGAAAAATCACCTTCTCGACCACATACATGACAACAATATCGAAAAATAGAAAATAAAAATCAACAAAAAGAAACAAACCACAACGCATAGATTTACATAGTTCCCTTTCGATAAGTCCACGGAATTCAAACCGATCCACTATATTCAAAGGCAAAAAGAAGAAGAGGTGACTCTCATTACAAATATTCTATTCACTTTCACAAAAAGACTATATATACTACCCTAATTAGAAATTACAAAAATTGTCCTTCAGCAATACATCTCTGATAATCAACCTAACAGCACCAATATGCCTATTGCCCCAGGTTGGGGGATAGAGTTGTCAATTGTTTAGGAAAGCTTCAATCGAATTGGCTGGTTGAGTGGACTGATCGTATTCCCAGTATGATCCAAGCCCTTGTGAATGAGGATCTAAACTTTATGATTGTAGTTCATGGAAGCGAAACTGATGAAAATTTGTAGTTCAGCGATGCAGGTTTGGTCAGCTACTCTTTCGGCCAATCCTTTTTTGGGTCCTTTTGAAAATGTAGGGTCCTTTACTGCATTTCCAGGTGATAACATGGTGTAAGATCTGGCTCTTCTCTTGATTAATGAAAGTTTAGTTCAAACAAAAAATATTTGGATCTATTTGAATAACATGAAAATGAAACTGATATGTGATACACTAGGAGTCGTAGCATTGGTGAGTAGGGGTACAACTTGGGTCGAGTCCCAACCCGTGCCAACACAGGCCCAACTCAAAAAGTTCAGAGCCTGATCTTACTCTGCCGGGGTGAACTAAGGTTGAAAAATAGAGCCTCTATTAAATTATCTCGCCGAGATATCGACTATATCGGCCCATATGCACTACCCTGGATTCACTGAATTTGCCTGTTACTGTAAGAGCCCTATAATGCACCAAAGAATGTGGACTATTTGTAGAATGATTTCAATAAGGGTGCCAAAATTTTCAATCATATATGCTGCCAATTACATCTATAACCTTTCCTAATTGGGTTCAAATTTCAAAATATCAAAATAAGAACCTTAGCTGCCATTTACATATAAGCTATCAATTACAACTGACTTGAAAAAGAGAACAAATCAATCAAATAACTCATAAATAGCGTGTTAGAACATCTCAAACTCCAAATCTTTACTCTCCTTGCATGGCTCACCTGGAATCGCAATATCACCCATTTTTGGCAACTCTGGCGGCATTGTGCACCGAATCAAAGCCCAATTCAGACCTTCGAAAAATGGGTGCTGTTTGATCTCTGAGGCCCCTCTTACTGAGCCCAACCGGTTCTCCGGCTCCTTTACTAAAAGGCCTCTGATCAGGTCCCTCGCTGAAAAACTAACAGGGGGACTTTGTGGGAACTTCAAGCTCTTCGTTACGACATTGGATAATGTGTCCTCGTTCCCTGATCCCTTGAAGGGTGTCCTGCCGAACAGAAGTTCATAAAGAAAGATACCAAATGTCCACCAATCGACAGCACTCCCATGGCCTTCCCCTTTTATGATTTCAGGGGCCAAGTATTCATGAGTCCCGACGAATGAGTTGGATCTTGCACTGGTGGGCTCTGCTACAAGCTGTGGAAGTGGGCTGACCTGGGAAGCAAGGTCAGATTTCAATTTCCGGGATTTGGTGGTCGTAGATATAAGCCTAGGTGTGAAGCAAGGAACTTGAACCCAAGATGGTTGGAGGCAGAGGGGCTCAATGCAGTAGGAATCGGCACACGGTCCTGATAACCTTCTCTCTGGCTCCACATTTGGCAGGGGCAATGTAAGAAGTGTTGGGTGCACTGCACATCTAAGAGACAGGTCAAAATCTGATAGCATGATATGACCATCTTCTCGAACCAAAACATTTTCTGGTTTTAGATCTCGGTAAACCACCCCAAGCATGTGCAGGTACTCCAGAGCAAGGAGGACTTCAGCAGTATAAAACCTGCAGAAAATATAGCAACAAAGTTAAGTGCATTAAGAGCAAGAGAGAATCAATTCATTGTATATCAATTGATACAACGTGGGAAAAAGAAGTCGCAGGTTAGAGAATAGGAAGAACTGAGGAGATTGTGGATCTCGACATGTCAGAAGAGCTGAATCTGATTTAACCATTATTATGTAATGAAGTTCAAATTCTAAGCCTCGATTCTTGAGGCCATGAATGCTAGGGTAAGGTATATGACTCACTATGAATGCAAGAATATGACTGTACACCAGCAGGATGAATGGTAATTATTCAATTGATTTGGGCAATTACATGATGCTTTATCCAGAAGTACTTCTTCAACTAGCAATATACGGGTAACCAACCATTTCATCAACATCTTTCATATGGTGCCCCTATCATGGGATCAATAGGTGTAAAATGGACACATAATTGGATGGTGAAGGTCTTCTAGTGATGGGCATGTCTAGAATAAATTGCATTAATGGCAGGACCATCATATGTAGTATTTAAATGCTAATATCTTACTTTAAATATCTTGATACGCATTGTATTTTAGGAGTGTAAACAAGTCAAAATGGCTTGCAACCTAGCTCAGGTCAGCTCAATTGGCTCAGCTCAAACCAGGGCCTGCTCAGCTTGACTGAGCTTCATATGCATGTATTTATTGTGTCTAGTATCATAATCGTCATCATCAAGGCACTATACTATCTATCAAGGGTCAGTTTTTATCATCATCAAACCCACCTCCCATCTAAGGTTAATTTTTTTAGTTCTATTTTTCCACTCAATCCCATCAAATGTTATGTTGTTCATCACTTCAGAATTAAACCTTCATAGTCTCCATCTTCTCTCCCTTGTAGCTCAGTTCTTATATAAAAAATAAAATAAAATAAAAAATCCTCATTTCTTAAAATGTGCATTTTTCGCATCTTCCATGCATGTGTTGAGACCATCCTAAACTACATAATACATAGGAGTGCAACTGACGCAGAACAATGGATAGGGTAACCCTAAATGCCTAGTGCAAGCAAAATTGAGGAATGAATCTAATATGACCTAACATAAAATGGGCTGAAATTAAATTCCAATTAATGCATGCAATTAATTAATATAAAATTTACCACAAAGAATCTTGCAAATTCTTAGAATCTAATATAAGTGATTATAAGACAATCCAAACCAAGTCACATCTGCAGTAAAAGTCCCTCAAAATAAAGGGGTTTGTCAAATCCCATAAATATGTAAATCTATCATCAGAAATAGGAATTAAATTGGCTATTTGGCAAGGAGAAATTGTAGGACAACAGTAATATGAGATCTTAACGGTATGGGACAGCAAAATAGGGGATCTCAATGGATAGGACAGCAGTTAACAGTCATATATGAGACTGTTATGGGTTGGGACAGCAGTTTATGGAGCTATTTGGGGTAGGGGAGGGCTGTAAGGGACTTACGAAGGGCTTGGGACGAGTCTAGATGGGATTTGGAACAAATCGGGACGGTAAACATGGATTTTTCTGGGACAGCAATAGGACGATTTTGGGACAGATCTGGGATAGCAATAGGATGATTTTGGGACAGATCTGGGACAACAGTTCAGCTGGGTTTGAGAGGGCAGCAAAGAGAGAAGAAAGGGAAAAAGAGAGAGAGATAAAAACCTGAATAGATGTAGGCTTCTCACCTCTGTGGCTTCTCACCAATTCCTTTCGCAGGAGACAAGTTTTGCAAAGAAAACTTCAAAGCTTCTTTCATTCATTAAGTGTCCCTCCTATCTGGAGGGATTACATCATATATATAATGACTTAAAAACATGAAAAAGACCAAAATACCCTCAAATAAACAAATACCAAACAACCCCCAATGATCAGAAAGCCCTAATTACATGTAAAATCACTAAATTTCTCCAAACAAAACCAACTACTAGACTAAATTAAAAAAAAAAAATACAATTATGAAAAACTGGAAATCCTAAATCTAAATATAGAAACTTACTAAATATGGAAACTCGTGTGGTGCTCCGCATTAGCAACTCAGGTTGGGTTTTGCTCAACTCAACCCAGCCTGATAACAGACCTAAAAGGCCAAAGAATCGAACCCAGTCTAACCTATCATGGCCCAAAAACACACACACACACACACAAACTCCTAAGAGAATATGAGAGAGAAGATGGAGAATGAGAATGGAGATTTGAGCAGAGACAAGAATCTGCAAGCAGAGAGGTAAAGGGAGTTTCAAGAGTTCAAACTCAAGAGAGGAGTGAGATAGGGAAAAGTTAGGGTCATAAACTCAGGTTTTTTCATATATTAGTTAAGTTCTCATCAGATTAGATTGGGTCTTCTAAGGCCAGGCCTAATCTAACCAGAATTGCAGTTAGTTTATTAGACTTTACCCTGATCAAACTTGAAGCCTAAGATACCCTGAACTAACCCTACCAATCTCCAGTTGGGTTGACAAACATGACACAAGATGCACTGTAGCATATATTTTCTATTGCTCAAGTCCAACTCAAGCTTGATTTTCATTACAAAGCAGACAACTAGACTCAGCTCTGACAATTTCTAATCAAGCACAATAATGTAAACGAGTCAAGTAAGATGCTTGTGTCAAAGACAACATTTAAATTCAATAAACTTCATAGCTTCTTTTCAAAGTAAACTAGATGTGACTAGTATCAAAAGATCAAAGAAAAATTATTCAATCACAACCATCCGCAAAGCATAATCAATGTTTGGGTACTGATTCAGCATAATAAATCCATTATGAAAACTTGCATTCAAACTACTAATAGACGAGTCCATAGGATGATAAACTATCAACTACATGGAGATTTTGTCACGATGTTAAGACGCTAGCATACCCCGCTTTCCAAAATCAGGAATTCACATGCCATGTAACAGACACATATGTATGCATATTCACATTCAACTAGTTAAACATTTAAGGCCACATCAATGGCACCAAATCAATGGTAAGATCAAGAGAAACAAGGTCATTTTCCAAGCTTTGTTCAATACGAACAACTGCATGATGCTTCATATCTAAATCAAGCTAATGCGCCTAGCCAAAAGAAGGTATCTCACAACTAACGCTTCACACATAGGGTATTTTCAAACCATGACTGGAGTCTTCTACAAAGAGATCAATAAAAAATGCTCTTTTTTTTTGCGAGTGAACATCAATTAAAAAAAGACAAGAATCTCCCACGAGCCATGCCATACAATGCTTATATGGTCTAACCCCAGTGTTAATCTATAGATATCATCTAATATATAGCTTTCGGTCTTGACCATTATAATGAAATAAACCCAAGATTTAAAATAAATAAAAAACTAACTTATTAACATATTTAAATAAAATCCTCAGCTCATTGCAGCACCCCGTGGGCTTACATTTTAATTAATTACTTACTATGCTACATGCAGCCAATTACATCTCAAGAAAAGCAGAAATAGAGTTCTAATTCAATTATTGTACCTGGTTGCCTGTTCAGAGAAACTCTTGCCTGGCTGCCTCTGCCTGAGGACATGCAGATCTCCACCTGGACAATACTCCATCACTAAACAGGAGAGTCTGCTGGTTGTGAAATAGCTGTACAGTGTAGGAAGGAAAGGATGATCAAGCATCTGCAGTATCTCTCTCTCTGTTAGAGCCCTTGGCAGTTTCTTTCTGCTTGCCAAGAAATCGTTATCCATAACCTTCAATGCAAAGTGGCATCCTGTACCAGTTAGTTCTGAAAGATATACAGTTCCAATATCTCCACAACCTAGCCTCTTGAGTAGCTTGAAGTTTGTTAACTCTAAGCTTCCATGCTGCTTCTCAAAATGGTGGATGGCTTCCCATCTAGAATCTTTTGACATGTGAGGTCTATTGCAGACATGGAAACTAGAACCACTCGTACTGCTCTCCTCACTGATGCTAGTGGTACTACTATACTCACCAATACTGCTTTTTGAGCTCTGTGAACACTCTCCCTTGTCTTTTGATCTTGAGCATTCACTTGCTTTCACACAGAGTGTTCTATCTCCATTACAACCATTTGATCTGATAGCAGATTTACTTGCAATGAATTTCACATTCTTTGAACAAACTCGGTCATCATGATTTGTAGTGCTGGTTGCTGGAGTCACAGACTCTTTGCCTGTATCATTCTGAGTGCCCTTAGAAGTCTGAGAATCCAATTTATCCACAGAAGTTCCCATGTTGATAAGATTACCTTTAGTGTGTTCAATTGAAGTACCAGATGAAAGAGCTGAAACCTGCTTTCCTTCCTTATTTATAAAGCTTTTCTGTTTACAGAAAGTTTTGATTTCCTGCATACTTGTATCTGAAATGCTGGCTTCAGAACCAGTTGAGCTAGAAGTACAAGACTCATAATTCAGTTTTTCATCCATTCCATGACTTGAAGTTGATGTTTCACATGCTACATCTGATGATGTAGAAGTATGGAACTCTTGTGAGAATGTGTTGGCCTTCATCAACTTTGTTTTTGTTTCAACTGCATGATAAGAAGCAGGACTTCCCCTAGCTGATTTCTTAAAAGCTAATTTCGATTCAGCAGCTATTTCAGATGAAATTGTGAAACTTCTCTCGGGCACAGCAGATATTTCTACCAAACTCCCCTTCTCTTCAGTTTGGGGAAGGCCAGTTGCACTAGCCTCAACAACAACTGCTCTGTACAACCTTTTGATAGTTCCAGCTTCTGAACCAGATAAGCGAGCTGTCTTTGATAATCGCTTTATAGCAGCCATCTCTGATGCCTGGGAAATGCATAGTCCTCTTAGTGCTTGTTTCAAGGTCACAGACTCAGAAATCCCTATTCCTGAAGCTTGAGACATACTAGCTCGCATGGGCCTTTTTTGGGGATTTTTTCGCGGCGAGCCAACTCCAAACTGGCTTGGCGAACCCATACCCTTAGACAATGTTTTGAGGTCAATTGCTTCGATAAGCTTGTTGATGTCATCATGCACTGAATAATGGTCTGGTGTTGGCAAGATAAGCTTTCCAGCTCTGTTGTCCACTCTTGATTTAAAACTTGAAGTGTTTGATCCACTGGAATCATGGATCACATCCAAATCATCATTTGCTTCAGTGATTTCAGAAGTACCATAAATTGAACCCATTTCTGGGAATGGATAGGCTAATGTGATCTTATATCTCACAAAACCACACCTACTGACGGAATGTGGCTACACAAAAGCTGGAATACACCATGCATGCTCTTCTGGTTAACGGTTAACCTCAAGGGTATAGAATCCCATATTTGAAGTGTCTATACTTAGAATATGATGAAGATATCCAATTCCTGATAATACAAAAAGCCAGTAAGTATT
This sequence comes from Chimonanthus praecox, assembly GCA_022113865.1. Lineage (NCBI taxonomy): Eukaryota > Viridiplantae > Streptophyta > Magnoliopsida > Laurales > Calycanthaceae > Chimonanthus > Chimonanthus praecox. The sequence goes on from CM039095.1 coordinate 45,086,571, forward strand.
GAACACAGTGATAGAATCAAGAAGAATATGCATCAATATATTTCCAAATTTTGATGGTATCTAAAGCCAATTAGGTTCGAGAAAGGAGACATGACTATCGAAGCTACTTTCCATGACCAGAAATGGAAAAATATCATGCTGCATGAGTACAGGTACACATATTAGAATCCAAAACTAATACCGGGTACCTATTCCAGTAAATCCCATTGCACTAGTGAATCTAGGACTACTAAAATTAATAGATGTAATTGCCTTTTTTAAATGAAGGTTATATTCAAACAAATTCCAATAAAAAATGTCAAAGTAATAATCTCAACAATGAAATTAAAAAAATTCAATATGTAATTTTGATTTTATCATTTTATTAGAAGATAAAAGAAAACATGGCAAAATTCAACCACGAAGGAATGTTTCAACTCTCATTTCTTTGAATCAGGAACAAGGTAATTGTATTCGAAGATAAAGGACACTAGGGAAAGCCATAAAGTATATAGCTAAGTTTTTAAGCAATCTTGACAAAATTAAGAAAAGTGGAAACCACCAAGCCCAAATCAACATGTCTATTCCAAATACAACCCGGGAAAAATAAAATTTCTGTCAACACCATTCTTTCCCATAGATTTTGCACCTGTAACGTGCTGAAGAGAGATCAAAATTGAATCATACAAAGACCAAACACCTTCCATCAAGAGGAAAACTAATCTCCAAAGAACTTAATATTTCTTTTGAGTTTTTTTATTTAGATTCTGTTAGTTATTTTAGCAAGAGTTTTCTGCAGTATTCAATTCTATTCCAATATCAACATCACCAGAATGGCTGAAACATTCATGTATAATTGGAAGGAGAGGTGCAAAAACATTCCAGTACCCATGCAAATCTGTTCCATTCATATTGTCCCATTTTGATTTTGTTTTGGCCCTCTTTCCTGCTTTGACCATCTTTTTCAAGGTAACCTCTTAAATCTTTTTTCTAGTAATTTGCACTTTAGTATACATTGAAATTGTATTTTAATATATTTAATGAAGTAACAGTTACAGAAAAGGCGCAGAACGTATAAATTCTATCTTTAAGGAAAGAGAGTTATCTATTTATAATTCCAGAATAGACGAAATGCTGAAAAATTCCACTCTAGTGGGAACAGAGATAGAACCAACAACTATTAAATTTATAAATCGATTTTCAAAAAAAAATATGGATTTTACCAATTAGGGTAAAAGAAGATATTTACAACTTCCTGTAGAACAGGAAATTTCAAAGAATACTATATGTGACAATGTCCAACATTCAAAAAAAATATCAGAAGTATGTCACTGTCTCTCAACCTTGTTTACAAATTATAACCATTCAAGCAACCTTAAAATGCAAGTTTTTAATTCCAAAGTAGACAAAAATGAAAATACCTAAAACTTATTTCATGCTAAATAGACTTTATTCGAATTGGAATAAAACTTGAAGCACAAAATGCTTTCCAAACACTAAGAAAAGAATACCTCTTATCTATCCAAACTGAAACTAAATTACAAATAGCAGTCAAGGAACAAACTTACAAAACCGCATGTTTCTAAGAAACCTATTAACAACAATGTTTTAGAAAACATGCTGGAGTGAGTTGGGTATTGGTTTTTGTCTTCCTCGAGCGTGGAGTGAGTTGTTCAATAAAGAGGTGATGGTGTCAGGTAGTTCTTTTCGTCATAGTCTTTGGAATGTGACATCTTAGAGTACTGTTTGGTCCATTTGGCTAGAAAGAAATAAGAGGATTTTTAAAAGCAAGGAATGTTTTGTTTTGAATCTCCTTGATGTTATTAAGCTTAGAGCGGCTTGGTGGTTGGTTGGGTCAAAGAAGTTCCAGGGTGTATCTATTTCGGATTTGTGTAGGGATTGGGCCTCAGTGGATTTTGCCATGGTTCATGTGGATTTGAGGCCTCAAGTTTCTTGGTCTCCTCTTGCAATTAGGCTTCTCAAACTCAATTTTGACGGCAGCTGTATGAGGTAGATGGGTTTTCCAGAGTATGGAGGGGTCATTCGTAACGATTCGGGGTCTACGTTGATTTCCTTTGCTGGCCTAATTCCTAATGGATCAGTAATTAAGGTGGAATTGTTTGCTTTATGGAGAGGCATCTTGGAGTTGGAAGAGTTAGGGGTTCATGGGAGTTTGGTTGAAGGTGATTCTACGGTGGTTGTGGGGTGGGCGTTAGGATCTCTATGTCCATGGATCTTTTAGATTAAATTGAGCGGATTCGGTATTCCATTGCTGCTAATGGTTTTAAGATTGTTTAGACTCCTCAGCCAGCTAACTCAGCTACTAATGAGATGGCTCGTCTGAGATTGACTTTAGCTACAGAAATTGTAAATAAATTTTTACAAAGTTGTGGGAGGGGTTTTTCTAATTGTTTTTGTGTGGTTGGTCCATTTTTTTTTTTTTTTTGGATTTACGTGTGGGAAACTCAGACACAGTCCTACTAAACCCCCACAGGTGAGCCCACTACCACTAGGGCACACCAAGGTTTGGCCAGCCTTTCGTTGTCTTTTTTGTGTCCTTTTCTTTTTTTAATGAACTTACCATTAAAAAAAAACAATGTTTTAGAAAACAACTCATGGATCAAACTCTCTTAGGAGAATGTTGGGTTGGATAAGGTTCAACTAAGATTCAATTGAAGTCAAATTCGGCCAAAACCATGACATCAGCATGATGTACTATAATAATACTAATTAACAAATCAGTTAATTAGTAATAAATTAGCTAAAAATATAATAACATGCTAATAAATATAAAATGTAAAATATCAAATACAAAACACATAAAATATAAAAAGCTAATAACCATATTTCCATAAAAATCTTGTTCACACTAATTATAATTATAAATAATAGAATAGTCCGACAATCTAATATAATAAGTTCTAAACCTTTTGGGAATTATTGAGGGTGAACCATATTAACCCTTTCAAACTACAACCCATTAAGGGTTTTTGAGAGTCTAAATTTTGAAAAGGGTTTTAAGATAACCAAACAACATTTGATAAAAATCAGAGTCGAACCAATTCAACTGCTTACGAGGGTGGGGTTTTAAAACAATGATCAACAACCAACCTACTAAATCCAATTTTAAAGATCATTTGAAGTTTGAAATATCTGAAATGGTTGGAGTAACAAAAACTTAATCAAATTAAGATTCTTGTCATCTAATGAGGAAACTAGGAATATATATTTTAGATGGTGGATATGCAGGACCTGACCTTCTTGGTTGTGTTTGGATGGAGAGAACTTAAAGCAGGAGGACATCCCCTGTTGTCTCCTGGAGTAGGAGAACTGAGGAGAAGGTGAGTATCTCTAGCTAAAATCGAGACATCAACCTTCTCATGGAAGAAGAGAAGTCGCTCATTTTTTCCTTTCCTTCTCATCCAAACAGGGGAACTCAAGAGAATTGAGAAGAAGTCTCCTCACTTCTTCCCATCTAAACACAGTGCACCTGACCATCCAGCAGATAGTTGATGAGAACATTGACAACAATGAGCTTTAAGTGCTGGAAAGGCAATTCCTCTCAAACATGGAGGATGAAAATGAAAAGAAATTAAGAACCACTCTATTTGGTTATTAGTGAGGAAGCATGCAGTGTATCATGACACAGCCAATCCTTGTAAAATACTCTGCAAAGCTGAGGGTATGCTGGGATGTCACTAGGAAGCAGGCAGGCAATATACCATTGCACTAATTAATATCCTAGACATCTGAACTTTCAAAAAAAAAAAAAATATCCTAGACATCTAGCATAGAAGCTAAAACACTGCAGACTTTGAGAGTGGCCAAGAAGATTACTGCCCAAAAAAAAAAAAAGAACTGCCTAATGTGAACCTCAGATTATGGTCCAAATACATAACACCAGCTGCAGAACACCATAGAACAGATTTTTTTCAATTGAAATTAGAGCACACCCATAATAACCAAAGTGGATTGCAAGCTTGCTCTTTGTATGAGATGCCTAATGTTGTTCTTAATCAAGTTAGTCACTTATAACTCTATGATAGTTGGCTCAGAAAGTAGAAATTCCACATATTTGGAGAAGGAAGATAGGGAGAGAAAATATCAAAACAAGTTAGGAAACAAGACAGGCAGATTAATGCATATAATTCAATTTCATTCAACCCAAGAGTGCCATCATGTACGGTAATTACATGATACAGAATGAATCATCGCGCCAAACTCCAAACTACAATAAAACATATCATTATCATTGAAGAAGCTATTTGCTCCATCTATCTCAAGTAGGCTTTCCTAGTTCTACTTTGCTACTCAAAACTATCATCTGTCATGTTCTCCCTCACCAAACTACAAATTCATGGGAAAAGAGAAAGGATAGGATCTGCTTAACTCATCAGATGCTCTATTTCTGTCACATAGAACACATATACAAGATCCAAACATAAAATAGAAAACAAAAAAAAAAAAGAACTGTCAAATCCACGGGCATATAATTGAAAGTTTTTGGAGAAGAGAAAAAAACAAAGTATTACCATACATTCATCTTCCAGAAAAAAGGAAAATCTGATGGATGCGATTTTCAACAGATCACCGATCGAAAGTAAGCTCCACCCAACGAACGGTTCCAATCTCATACAAGTATCTTCCATGTGCATAACAAATCAAGGTTAAGACAACTGAAAATTCTATGAATTAGAATCAAGTATCATCACCATGTGTTCAACTATTCATCCTCGAATCTCAAATCTTAACCAGGTAACAGAACCCAAGAGTCCAATTCATAAAGAAAATGAGGAAATCATTACAATTTCAAAATGCATTAAGATCAGAAAAGAAAAGTGAGAAAATGAGTAAAAATTTCTCAAGAATTAATTCCTGGGTCGAGTATAAAAAAACATGGGTCGATCTTAAAAATCAAAACTAATAAAAGTAACAGAAGGAGTGCAGATTTTTCAAGAATTCAAACATTGGTAGAGTTAAAAACTGAAAAACAAAAAAGAAAATGAAAATCCAGAAACAAGAAAGACGTTTACCTCAACCGAGTTCCGAGTGGCATCAGAGAGAGAGAAGGGGGTGAAAATGGGGAAAAAAACAGCAGAAGAAAAGAGATTCAGGGGAATGTTTGAAGAAAAGAAAGCAGAGTGCTGTTATTTTTTCTTGGAGAAATGATGATGAAAGGAAATGGCGGAAAAAGGAGAAAGTTCCAAATCCACCGCTCCCCAGCTTCACGGCTTGGCTACTTTTCTGTGTTTTTTCACTAGTTTTAGACCAGTACCCTTTTGAAATTTCAAGTGCTGTTAGAAAGAGAATAGTATCATACACAGTTCTCATGGTATATATACAATCCCAGTGTGAGCTATAATTAGTAGGTGAATCACAGTAATAGAAGAGTATCATACACCGTTCTCATGGTATATATACAATACAATCCAAGGGTGATCTATAATATTAATTAGAAGGTGAATCATAGTAATAGCAGAGTATTACAAAATAATATAACCATAATATTTAATAAAAATAATATAAAGGATTTAATCAACATGTAGTATATGTGGAGTTGTGCATTGTGTCGTATTCAAGCCATGAAAAAAAGAATTAAAGGTAAACATCATTTTTAAATATTTAACTTCAATTTGAAGTATTTGAATTAGATCAACAATATTGCCATGATTTTTGTATGATAGTATTTAAGGAACTTAATTATTACTCAAGGAGAGCTATTGATATTTTCAAAAAGATAGTGTTTTTTTTTTAAATTATGAGAAAGTTTAGTGGGTTTTTTAGAATTTCCTTAATTATTGAAAAGGCAATTTATCTAATAATATTTTTTTTTCAATCAACTCATATATTGTAAGTTCATTAATATTTAATCATATATTTTTGTAATTTTATAAAGAAAACAAAATATAAATAATAAATAAAATTGAGTGCAATTCGAGACACGCAAGAGAAACCGGTTAGATGTGTGGGATGACATATTGAAGAAAAGACCCCTCTCACCACTTCATTTGATAAACTTCATATTTTGATGTAAGAGATAACACATTTTGCACTAGTGTGCGGTTGATCACTTGGCTAAAATGTTTGGGTCCTGAGAGAGTGGAATCTCACACTATTACAATTTATAAATAAATTCTTTTAAATCCTATTCGTTGAATCTAAATTGAAGCACTTAGCAATCTTTTATTAACTTATTTTATGAATAGTTATATAATTTAAAAAACAAATATTAAAATTTTAAATATTCTAGTGAAACTAACTTAAGAGAATCTTTTTTTTTTTTTTACTTGTCCATTAAATCAAATCATAATCTACTCGATCTCTTGATTTAGACAAACATATCCTAAAATCCAAAGAGAAGCGCCATTAGAGCTAGACAAAGAAATGCCCTAACGCTTGTAAAGATAAAAAGTAAGGGATAAAACTACAGTAGTAAAGCGGTGGAAACTCATCATACTTCCCGTGACATGAGTGTCCCTCCCTCATTTACAATTTACAAATGGTCAAAAGAATGTGGCTTGTGATTCTCTTTCTCTGTAAATAATGACTAAGTATAAATGGATGGGCTTGTCACGAAAATCTCGCTCTCCTCTCGCTCTTTAAGAATTTCAATTAATGTTCATCACTCTACCCCTTGAGGTCATGTGACTGTAGAAATGTTGGAGAAATTATTTTCAGCCATTTGAGGTGTATATTTATCATGGATTTTCTTTTATGATTTTACGATGAAGGTATTTAAGTCTCTTAGAGCACTCTATTAATTCATAGGATATATATAAGCTTCTCTATTCACACACATTCGGTAACTCTACAGAGAGTCGTCCTTTTGAGTAAAGTATAAATCGAACTCAAAACTCTCGTTTTCTGAAACAGTAGATTTATCATGGATTGAATTATATAAAATTGAGTAGAATTAGATATAATTGTTTTATGAATATAAAACTTTAAGAGAAACTACTTTGATCGATCGTTTTAACTTTACAGGGTAATTTATTGAGAACCATGTCTTATAGGAATAAAATTTTCAAGATCTAAAATGAAAAGGTCAAAATAATCAAATAAAAGTTAAATTTTATCGCCCACCATTTTTCATGGATCTCAATCAAATATATATGACCCACTTAAACTTTTAGAATACACTCTCAGTCTCCCTCTGAATTGGATCAATCTTTGTCCTTACACCCTTTGTTAAGCATATTTTTTTTTCAACTAAGTTATTCTCATAATTCAAGATAACTTGGAAAAATTGATTACCTAGTTCACAATAATTCAATTTTTATTTAGCTTGTTGATTTTAAAAATAAGTGGAAATGAAATGGAATGGGTTAAATGTATTTGAATTTTGGTCAAATCCAAGTTTATCAATCAACAACGAGGGCTTCTCCCATGCATCATGACACACTTTATTCGTTAAGTCATCTCTAAGTTCTTTTTTAAAAAAAAACTTTGAGGTCTATTTTAAATTCTTTTATGCTTTTCGGACTTCTTCTCAATTAAAAGAGATTGATATAATATTTTTAGATGTACACAAGAAATTCTCGTGAATAAATTTTCACTCCTTTTATATGCTCGACTGGTTCTACCCAAATCTAACATTGAAATTCTCAATTTGGACTTTGATTTAACATTTCCAATCTCATTAACAGCTTATTAAATATTGATGATAATTGGTATCTTACTTTGTAGCTAAAATATTTTGATCGATATCCCAGCTTTTAGCCGTTGTTGGTCAGTATTTTGATGGGTCTTCAATATGGTATGGATTTCAAAACTAATAATTTGCACTTATTATCAATAATGTAAGGCCTGCATTTGATAATTGGAGGTCCTATATAAAATAGCTGGCTAGTATTATCCATATAGACTACCGCTTGGCCAGATAATTTGTAGTTATTAAAGGCAATTTTGAACTGTGTTGATGTTCTTTAATCGTATATTCTTCTATTTGTCAATTTTCTTAATTATAGGATTATAAATTGATTTATTAATTAATTCTTTCTTCATTGAAAGGCCTATAATTTCTATATATATGGAATTTCAAGATAAAGGAGATATTTTTTCCAAAACTTTTACGTAGTACTTTCCTAAAACTTCTAAGTAGTGCTTTGTGTTATAGATTAAAAACCATTGATATTATTTTGAATGAAGGTTGGAATGAAGGGCTTTGAGTTGTGAGGAATTTGATATCAATAGATATCAATAATTATTTTAAAATTTTCACAAAGATTTTGATTTATAGGGCTCCTTCATTCTCCCTCCACCCTCCGGTCTCACATACACCTAACTCCCGTGAACTGTACCTTATCTAATTTATCAATAATCTAACTCTAAAATTCATTGATCTAATTCAATAAATTTGTATCAAAGTTAAAAATTTAAAATTTTTAAAAATAAGATGTTATTTATCCAATAAAGATGAACTTTTATGGACATCGTACTTGAGCTAATACCTTTTAACGCCTCTATTCATATGGCTCTAAGTGAGGTCCTCTGGGTGTTTACATAAAAGTCTCGTGAAAATTGTTTGTACATGAGCATTATTATTGATATAAATATTGCTATGAAGATGATTTTATAAAACTGTAATGTATCTATAGCATACATAAATCATTGGCGAATTGAAATCCAATTTAATCTCATCCTTAATCAAAGATTAAGGCATAACCTTAAATCTTATCCTAATGAGACGTCTATCTTAACATATCTTCACACCTCCACTCAAATTCAAGTTTGGGAACTACTTAAATCTGAACTCATTGAACTAGATATTCAGATGATCGGACGACGCCATCAAATAGAGTGAAAATAAGTTCGTGACCTACAAATAGAAAGAGTTTGGTATTCTAGCACAAGAAATTGACAGATTTAGATGATCTCGATTAGATGGAGCAACAATTAAAATAAATGCAAATAGAAGATCTGAATTATTGTCACAATGAACAATCTAAAAGACAAGTGATCCAAAATAAGCTACAAATAGACAGATAGTGGTAGTGATCACAACAAAGATGGTTGCAAAAGGATGGTGTTGAAAGACAACAAGATGACAGTAAAGTTATAAATGAGGCCATCTGTACTAATGGCGAGAGTAATACAAATAAGGTAAAACATATCCAAGCTAACCTATGAGTTAGGCAATAATGTTGTGGGTAGGGATTGTGACAAAGATGAAGACAGGCGGAAATATAGAGGCATGTTGAGAGAATTGATGGAGCATGTCTGAGTCCTTGGGCAAAATTGTATGCAAATAAGCAGAAAGTAAGTAGGCAATAGGTGGACAAGATTTGAATAGCAATGGATAGACAAACAATGGGTGGGAAGTAAATTTGAGGGTTTGTAGCGCTGGGCAAGAACCTCTTACAAAAACTGCGAGTTTTGAATTCGATTCTCATTCCACTCTAAAAGATCACTCTTAGTAGAGTTACTCAGTGTGTATAGAGATAGAGAGGTTTGCACATATCCCGATGATTAGTCAAGTACTTTAAAAAGCTTGGATACCTTCGTCGATAAAAAAACAATCAATGAATGGTTAACAGAGAAACTCTAACTAAAAGATAGGCACTCAATCCAAATTACTTAATAAAATATAATGATTGATACCACACTAAAATTTAAACAAGATCATTTCATAAAACTGTATCGTACGTCCATAAGAAACAACTTACAACTTATATATAGGCATATATGTATCAATGATAACCTGAAACTGCAATTAAGGTTGCATTTGGATGAAGGTTAAACGGGTAACTCTCAATTACCCCTGTTTGCTAATTAAGGGAGAGGAATAAGAAATCAACTTTTTATCATTTCCTCTCAACTTTTGAAAATATTTTTTAATAGAAGAATTTTCGTATTATCTAGAGTAACACCTCCAAAATTTACATCCCATCTAAACGCAACCTAAATTTTATTTTTTTTTGTGAAAGATTGACTTAATCTAAATTCCTATTCCAATAAGATTTCTATCTCAATATATCATAACAAATATTGCATAATATTGAAATGAATCATAGATGGTTTTTATATCTTCTTTTGTCCTTTATTTCTAATTTTTTTCTATAATTTGACTTTTTGTATTTTAAATATTTTGCTTTTTATGATAGACATCCATCTGTTGATAATTTGATATAACATTTTTATCCTCATGTGACTCTATATCAATGGTCACGACTTCAATCAATTATGATACAAATATAGACAACAGCAATTGGTTGCCCAAATCCATGGTCCAAATTTCCAACCATAATTTTAGTCCATGTTTCATCTTCTATGGGTCCAAGGATTGGACGGTTTTGTCAATTGTAAAAATTGAATGCCACGTGTATAGAAGAAATATTTGCTAGTCTTGCACAATTTAAGAAACAGTGGAAAAAGATACACCAAGAATGGGTGAGACATAAAAGGACATTCAAATGTGTGCTTTAAGCATGTACCAACTTTGCAATGAAAGAGATTGTTTGGTCGTGTCTCAACCCTCAAGCTAAGCTAAGGTAGTAATGCGGCAATTTAGTGGTAGATTGTCGGTAACTATTGCAGTTAGTGATTCCTTTCCAATCATTTACTATATTTCCTCATTTGCTTCTTTTGATGTCAATGGGTTGGATCTCTTCATTTCTGTTTTTGAGTTTAAGAAAAAAAAATCTTTAGTAACTTTAAGTAATTATTATATAATTAAAATTAAAATGTTATTCATCCTTAATTTACTTAATAATCAGAATTATAATTATGGTTTTGTTTTTAAAATTAATTTTTAAGTTGCACCTTTGTGTCAATTTAGACTTGTTAAAAAATGGAAAAGTTTAGTGGCTGCTCTTTTAATATTAAAATAGATCACATGTGTATTAATGAAATATATAAAAAAAACAAAAACATCAACTGTGTAAAATTTAAGCATCATATGATCTCGTTTAAGCTTTGTGATTTTAGAATTTAAAATTTTGACAGTTATAAGCTGTTGATTTTTCATAACTCATATCATAATATTGTGATGATTATGTTGAAGGTCTCTATGAAACTATATGATCCATGAAATCCTCTGTCCATCTCACCCGATCTCCCTAGAGCTCCTCTTAAAATAGAAAGATTCCACTAATTCAAGTGTTGTACAAATATCGAGCATAATTTGATTATTGAAATTATTTTCATTTGAAATATTCTATATGTATTTGATTTCATTTTTTTTTAAATATCTTTTATATTTTTGTATGTGGATAGCAGAAATGAGCGCACTACGTTGGATGAATGATTTGAACGCACGTATTAAGAATATTTTGAAGATAACTCTGATAAATGACAAATTAAAGAAAAAACTCATTTGAGGCGGTTTGGTTATGTTACTAAAAAACCAAACAAAGCCCTAGTGTATAGAGGAGAGGCCGACTTTTAAAAACATAGAGGAAAAAGATAAAAAATAATATGTTAGAATATAGAGTGAGTGATAGTATAATCTATGACATTATCAATTGGAGAAAAAAGAACCGACAAAACCAACTCCAGATATATAGATTGTAGAGTGATTGATAGTATAATTATTATAGGATCAATTGAAAAAGAAGAAATTATAAAAACAACCTCAATTATATGAGATATTGACTTCAGTTGATGATGATGATGATTTTTATATTTTTTAAATAGTAAATAATTTTAAATATTTAAACATAAGTAAATATGATGTTAGAAATTTAAAATAAAGAGTTTAAAAACATGTATATGAAATTCACAAATACAATTCACCTTTGGCAACTTACAAAACATTAGGCTTGCAGCTCAATGATTTAGTAATTGCCAAGCACATGTACGATGGGTTCTATCTTGACACATAATTTAAAAATAATATTTCATAGGACATATCTTGAGATTTGAATTTTAATCTTCACATTTCTACTGTTTGGTGGTCCCTCCATCGGCAATGATTAACCTAACTTTGTCTGGTAAAATAGGTTGGATTGTCTCCAAGACCCGACACCGTACGACGTTGACGTGAAAAATGCCGGGTCCGACTCCTTAAGATCCCAGGCTTAGGCATTTTGATCGTATTTATTATGATTAGGCCTTAGATGATTATATCCAATACAAGTAGGAAGATTTTGTTGGTGAATTAATAAGGAAACAAGTGTTTGATAATAAAAGAATTATTTTACTTTTTTATTATTATTTATATGATAATAAATGGACAAAAAAAAAATTGGTATTTTTTATTATAAAAATATTAATTTTCTTATCAATTTTCGTATAAAACTCTTATACTAAATTGTGTTACTTTTGTGACTTTAGTTAAGAAAAACAAATTGACTTTTAACAATTTAGTGTTAAATTATTGACTTAAAAATTAAAAGAGAGAAGAGAGAAGAGGAGGAAAGTGAAGTCAAAATTAAAATTTCTTTTTAAAGGATATACGATAAGAGAAAATGGCATTGCAAAAATCACTACTCTAAATTTATTATATCATCATCATTATAATTAAAATTTTATTTATCTAGAATCAGCTTTTTAAATTATACTTTATTTTACTATCATGAGTTATATTATTGAATATTTGATGATTCAACGTTTTAATTTATACTTCTCTATTTGACTATCATAAATTATATTATTGATCATCTCAACTCTACATACTATAATTATTTTTGATTTATTACTGTCTAAATCATCTTAAACGAATTTTGAAAATTATTTTCAATTATCTTTAATACAATTATTTTTGAATTCATCTTTTACAAATAATTTACTAATCCGACCTAACATGCATATCTTTAGTTTTATTTATTTATTTTTCATTATTTGCTAACATTTCACTCTATGGCCTCTCTATATTTTTTATATTAAATTTAAAATTATATAATTCATTTAAAATAGGTACGCGCTTTCATTACTTGAGGATAATGGCCCACCCTGACCTTTTATATGGCAGTACTGTACCAGTGTTCCAGAAATATCATAGAGCAGTAGGTGGCAAAATATCTTAGCATGTTATCTGCACCTCCACTTATGGGGCCACCGTGAGGTTACCTACAATCAAAGACGAGGATGTGACAGAAAAAAAATATCTGTATTAATTTGGCAATAATTTTATTGTTTTTTTTTTCTCTTCGAGTTTTAAAAATTAAAATGAGTATTGACCTTAAAACTGTCATTTATATTCTATATTTTTTATCATTTAATCGAAAGGGGTTGGAATAATAGTCAAAAATTCATATTAATAGTTCAATTCTCACACTACTCCAAATAGAGATTTTAATATTAATTTTAAAATCTATATATATCGGCCGATACAATCTATATCAACAGATATTTGCTGATATCGGACGATATCTAATATATATCGCCAATATTGTTCGATATCAATGGTTTTAATTAAAAAAAAAAAAACAAGAGAGAGAGATTTCATAACTGATATATAGTCCGAATATTGCTCCAAAGGAACACTTCCACCAAAGTTATTCAATGTGGATGAGTAGGGTAGCTTATACATATTTCGAAAATTAATTGACTTCTTTAAGAGGCAGATTTTTCTCCACTAACTTTTAATTTTAAATACAAAAAATTTAAAATGAAAAGGTAGAAACCCATATCACTAAATTCTACATGGGTGATTCAGGGGACTACAGTAGTGTGTTGTTGTTGTCTACAAGCTGAAAATTTTGATAAAATTAAATACATTGAAAATTACAAAACATGTCTATGTCAACAAATTAACAAGTATCTAAGTGCAACTTTCAATGGTGCTGTCATTGAACATGCTTGGAAATTTAAAATGTTTAGATCTAATGTGCCTTAATTATACTAAAAAATAAAAAAACTTAAAATGAGTATTGTCTTACATAATATATTAAAGAAATTATGAAAAATTATTCAAACCAATTAAGTGACACTTCTGTTGATATATAGTGTCGAATGCCAATGACATCAAATGCTTAAATGCAAGTGCACACGTACTCTCATGTTCATTAATTTAACTAATTATATTTTTCAAAACTCCTAAATTCATGAAAATATACAAAATGTTATGAAAATTAAACAAAAACTAAACAAATCATGTAAATCAAATGTCCATTGAACTCCAATAACCTTAAATGATTAGATCTAATGTGCTTTCATTGTATATTTTTTTTCCAAAACTTATAGAATGAATATTATCATAAGAGAAAAAAAAAAAGTTGTAGAAGACGAGGGAGTATGAGTGTCAAAGAAAGAATACGAGCATGAAAGAAGGAAAAAAATAGCCCCATCCTATGTAAAATAATAATGTGTCTTCCTTAAATTAAAGAGAGACAAATTAATTTTATTTTAGTAAGGATAATACAAATAAAGAAAGAAAATCAAATAAAAGATGAAAGCCCTAACTTAGTGAATACTGTAACGACCCGACCCGAAAATAGGGCTTAGGGTCCAACTCAATGTGATATTGTCCCCTTTGGGCCTCGCACACAAGCGAGCCCACATGGTTTTGTTCTTGGGCCGTGGCCCATATGGCCAGGCCCAAAAGGCCACACACTAGGGTAGAGGTGGGTGGCCTCAAATAAACCCACCAATTTCTTCCTCCACTACCGATGTGGGACTCCCCACATCGGTGGTGTGCTCCCAACTGAGGGGCAGGGTATCACAATCACCCCCCTAAGGCCTCGAGCTGCCCCCGGCTCGACTCGGCCCAGCTCAATAACACCAGGGAAGGAGGAAAGCTCACACAGTCCGACTGTTGAACTCGGCTCTGAAACCAGGGCAGGGTTTCACAAATACAATATTAGTAATGAATAATAATAACACGTCCTCGCAAGTTGTAGCGTGTATAGAAATAACGCAAATCTTGGAAATAAATCTTAAGCCAAACGGCTAAAAATGGCGTATGATTTGCCATAGAAGAAGAGATGAATTGGCACCACACTGACTGACTGCGAATATGTGGTAAACTGACAACACACTTATTGACTACGAAGATGTGTTGAACTAGCAGTACACTAATTGTCTGTGAAGATATTGTGAACTAGAAGCGCACTGATTGGTTGCGAACTGACAAGCGGCGAACATAGGTGGCGGCTTGGAAAATCAAGGGCGTGGAGACGCCGAAGAAGAAAGCTAAGACGATAGGGTAAAACATGGCCCACTCTTGGGCAAAATTTCGTGGAAATTTGTAATAGTTTGAAAACTGTTGAACCGACATATGGAAGAAAAGGCTTGTGTCTGCTACAATGAAGAAGGGTCTCAACCACTAGAGAACAGATCGGGATCAGCACAGGCATCAAAGTTTAGATCTCTAGCAACTGCGATTGTAGATGGGGATCAAGTGAGCAGGCTCCCGACAGAACTGGGGAAGAGAGATTGGACAAGCCTGAGTGATAAAGGGGACACTGCTTAGGAAATGGGTCCGACAGACTCTGCAACAACAACTGATAGAGAAGATGAGGAGACACCTGGGAGTGGTGGAGGGTTGAACCCCCAAAGACTAAGAGTGGCCGAACAGAAATTGAAGTGGGTTTCATTTGGTGAGAATCACGGACTTGCTGCAATCTGGAGAGAAACACAGTGGGGATGTTCGTAAAACATATCTGGAAGTGGAGAGGGAATAACACCAGGCAATGGATGTGGATCTGTAGGGACTGGCGGTGTGAACGCGTGTTGTGGTTGATTGTCACACGGTCAAATAGAGAGAGCAAGTGGAGAGCACCAATGGATCTAGGTTGAAAACAAAACTGATGCAGAGCATTCTCCAGATCCTTCAGATCCGGACTTTCCATTTACTTTGCTTTCCATTTTCGTATTTTGGCTATTTTCGTTTTCTATTGTTATTTTTGGATAGGTTTATTTTTAGTAAAGAGATGTTTATATAAGTTGTAGCCTCCATGAGGCAAAGACAGACTTTAAGGAATAAAGATTGAGATTTTCGCAAAAATACCTTATAAGGTGCGATTTTCAGATTCGGGAGTGATTCCTTGAGCGAGAGGCTTGGCGTGAGGGTTGGTGTGAGGCCTTATTCTCTTCAGGTACTTATTTCTTCTTCTTCTTCCCTTCGTCTCTCTTCATCTTCCATCTTCTTGTTCTTCCCTTCGCTGCCCCAAACCAGATCTACCCCTTTTTGGCTTTCGTCCCTCTTCCAATCCTCTTTTTCCCCTTTCTTTGCTGCCGTCTCCTTCTTAGTCCCTGCTTGCTGCCGTCTCCCTCTTCCCTTTTGTTATCATCGTAAACCCTAGCCCCTTCCCTTGTCTTTTATTGTTTGCCTTTTACCATTTTACCCTCCCTAAGTTATCCAATTAAAATAGGCCTTTATGACTAAATGGTCTGATTGCTTGCAGAAAGTTATTCTATTATTTGTGGCTTGTTTATGTTGTTAATTGTATTTATTAATTGAATTTTAATCTCAGCCCATATTAGTTTTAGATGCATTATTTCATCCATTTTAATTTTTAGGGACCACATTAGGCATTTAGGATCACCCTATTAGTTGTCCTGCATCAAAAACATGTGCCACAACAATTGTCCTCGTCAACAACGTTGAAATGGTGGATTTGTGATTTTTTTTTTTTTATTGATAAAGAAGACCGAATCAACATGAAAAGAAGGCAGGGGAAAAAATTTCTGGGACAGGAAAGAGATGGTTCCTCCCCATGCTGAAGGAGATGGGGAGAAGAAGATTCTTCGTGAATCTGAAGAGAATTTTGGGAGGTATTTTGGTCGTCTAGCACAATAACATATAAAATAATAATGTGTCTTCCTTAAATCAAGGAGAGACTCTGTAATTTTATTTATAGAAAAAAAAGAGTACAAATAAAGAAAGGAAATCAAATAAAAGAGGAAAGCTCTTATTTAATAAATACAATATTAGTAATCAATAATAATAGAAATTTCTAAATATATCTTAACACATACCCCATATTGGAGGTGAGAATAATCCCACGAATATACGAAATTAGCCCCAAGCCTCTTGTATCAGGTAAATCTGAGAGGAATTGAACCCAAGATCTCTAGTCTAATCCTAGAAGCTTAGAGTAACTGAGCCACCCATGCAGGTAATTGAAATCAAGATTATTGACTAATAGAATAGAAAAATATTTAATCAAGTTAATTACCAAAATCCCCCTGCGCCCTTAAAGACTCAAGACTCTTAAATGCTCGGCTAGTTGTGCTATATATGGAAAATGCATAAGAACTTAGGAATCATTGTCGGAAGAGGCCTCTATTTACAGCTTTTGAAGTACCAAAAGAATTCATCATATACTTGCCATGTCTTCTTTGGTGTTATTGGTTGAAAAAAGAGAATATTCCTTTGTTGATGATTAGGTGACAAAGATAAAAAAAACTTCTAAGAGACAAACATTTTCTTTCATTGACGTTCCTCCACATATCAAAAAAAGGATAAAAAGAATATTTTTATGTTGTATCTTGCACATGCATTCTTTTTACGAAGGGGAGTGCAGAAAGAATTGTAGGAAGAGGTTGCTATTTATAGCTTTTGAAATACCAAAAGAATCCACCATCTACTTGCACGTGTCGTCATCAAGGATTCACCACCTACTTGTATATGTCTTATTTGGTATTATTGATGGAAAAAAGAGAATATTTCTTTGTTAATGATTAGGTGACAGAGATAACAAACTTCTATGAGATAATCATTTTTTTCGTTGTCGTTCCTCCATGTGTCAAAAAGGGACAAAAAGAATATTTTCTATCGTATCATGCACATGCATTCTTTCTATTAAGGGGAGTGTAGAAAGAGTTGCATGAAGAGGCTAATATTTATAGCTTTCGAAATACCAAAAGAATTCACCTTCTACTTGCATGTGTCTTCATGGAGAATTCACCATCTACTTGCACTTGTCTTCTTTGGTGTTATTTGTTGAAAAAAAAAAAAGAATATTTCTTTGTTAATGATTATGTGACAAAGATAACAAACATCTAAGAGACAATCATTTTCTTTCAATGACGTTCATCTATGTGTCCAAAAAGGATAAATGAAATATTTTCCATGTCCCTTGCCCATTCATTTTTTTTTATGAAGGGGAGTGTAAAAAGAGATATATCTTGAATGAGGCTTTCTTGGTTCCTTTGGAGACTTCTTCTTCAAAGGCTTGTCAAGCGCCTTTCTTTGAGGTGCTAAAATATATATAGTCTCTTAAAAATCCTAACTAAATCAAATTATTGTTTCTAGGAAACAACTAATTCAACCAAATCATCATTCTTAAGCAAGATATCTCTCTCATAAACACACATTAAAATTGGATCGTTTCATTAAAATGATGAACATTAAAAATACAAATGTATATTTCTATAGCTGAGGGACATTAAAAGCTTGGAAGTCAAACCAATCCAATCAGTATAGGTTAGAGTGGGGTCTTGTCATGCTTACATTACAAGTTGTCCAAGAGTTGGGTCTTGTCATGCTTACATTATAGGGTTGTGATAACGGGAAAATAAGTTTTTCATGAATTCATGGCTTTGATTTGATAATCTCATACTCTTAAGCCAACTCTATCTTTGAAAAAGAAAATAACAAAAACTAATATTTTAATCCAACAATAATTTTAATACCCACCCCCCCACCCTCAAGTTCGTCACCACTTGAGTTTACGGTATTGAATCGAATAACTGATAACTAGATAATTCAATGGTCAAATGATATTATCCGGTAGTGGAATAACACATCGACGGGTGGAGATGTGAGAAAGCCAATGATAGAACCCACATACCATATGTACAATGTTCACAAAGGCAATATATCGATGATATGTGATCACATTGACTCAAAAAAAAATTATTAAAAAATAAAAAAATATATTTGGTTGTATGATAGGTCAAAAAGTACAAAATACCGCCGGCAAATTGGACATTGACTCTAATCCATTATTCTGATCATAAATGTTACTAAATGCAAATTAGGCTTGGCCTAATCAAGTAGTACATGCATAGTTATTATTGGATAAGCCTTGCCTCTAACATCCCATGCTCTGTCATTGTTGCAACAAACTGAAGGACGATGTCACCTTTCATCTATTATTGCCATTGATAAAGACCTCATTGCCATTTTGACAGCGATAAGACTTCACATGGGTCAGTATTTTTGGGCCCAATTATCAGGTCCAGATCTAGCCCACAGGCATAAAAGTTGAGCTGGCCATGAAATTATTTGCATCTTATTCGGTAGGCAATGCCATTTTTAATTTCTTCATCTGCACTGAAGTATGTAGTTAAACCTCAATCACAAGGCCCAGTTCATTAGCTATTGTTCCCAATGATGTTCTATTTAACAACTGATATGCACTTGTGTTTTCTTGTGAAATTAATGGCTCCAATAGGTTTATGGGATAGGTAGACCCAGAGAGAATGTTCACCAAATATGCTAACTGAGATAATACATACCGACCTCCGATAGTTTTCACATAAACAGGATGATTCGAAGGACGGGTCTTGCATTGAATTGACAGAGCTCTCAAAATTGTGCCATAGAATCAGGGTTAAGTCCAGCCGGTGAACTAAAAAAGTCGACGCAAACCTCATCTAAAAGAGAGATGGGCTGAATCTGGGTTTGCCACCAAATATGTGACACTAGACACATTCTAAAATTTGATGAATTGCAGTGATAGTGATAGTCTGGTGACTTCCAACCCATTTCTTGAATAGGGCCTAATATAGCCAATTTTGGGACTATCTTGACTTTGAGGCTAAAATCTTTGGTAAGAGACTAGCAGATAAGTTGGGCAAAGCCCACTAATCATGAAATCAAACTTTGAAAAGGCCCACGCCTGGACCTATTAACTCACACTTCCTTTTACTTGATGAATCCGAATTACTAGTAGGTGAAAAGTTTATGGTGACATGCTTTCTGATGGGTATCCTCAGTTTATAGGCCCAAATCAACTAGTCTAATATTATCCCTGACTTAAACTAGATTCATGAGAAGATGGCTGGATTTAGTCCATTATATTTTGAAACTTTGTTGGAACCTGTCACCAACCCAGGTCGATGCTAAGATGGGCCTGGGCCTAAGTCGAACATTTGTTAAGAGGTCTGGGCAGGTTAGAACCAACGCAGCATATGTTTCTAGAGATAAGTACTGTTAGAGCCAGCATGATTGTCATAATTATTTTCACTATAATTATCATCAAGCCTTTTAATCTTGACTAACCAAATTATTGTTCATACGCTGATTATGTTAGAAAACCATGACTTGATAATATTTTTGAAGTAGAATTCACTTTCAAAAGCTACCCTTTGAGAGATGAATGCCTCAAATATTATATGGAATAATTGGTTTTTCAAATTAATCGACGTCCGCTTTTCTATTAACAAAGTGTACAAATAAGATTCAAAGAATTACCAAGCCGATTTAACCTTTGGACAATCCCCCCCACTTGGGTTTGAACTGGTTTTAGTATTTTCAGATCTCTATCTTTTTTACTCTTTCTTTACTTCCCCTTCCCCTTCCCCTTCCCATTGTAGGGTTTAAGATGCCATGAAAATGACCTCAACAGCTTGAAGATAAAGAGTGATCCCCTTTAGAAGAAGATGGCAGAAACATAAGGGAATGGAATTGATATTACACGGTTTTTGAACACTACAACACAATATGCAGTAGATCAAGTGTGATGGTTCTAAAGATGAATAATCACAGCAAATCAATTGGAGTAGTTATGGATTCATCGAAAAGCTCTATATCTGAATATACGGTCTATTAAGAATCATCATGATTGAACTAATCAAGTTTTGATTTTCAAATCACAAAAGTTTAATATTAAATAATAATTTAAATCATCAATTACTGAATCCATTTAAGATCATTACTTGATTGCCACATATTTAAACATATAATTTTTCAATAGACCCTCCAATACATCAATTGATACACTGTAATCCTAAAGTCCTAAGTATGCACGTAAGAATTTTTTTAGGTGATATGTCACTTTTTAAAGATTTAGCTATATAAAATTCTTTAAGTGAGTGGATAAAATTCACATGTATTTGGCTAGTGAAAGAAAAAGCCTTGTTCTAAAATTTGACTTAGACTCATACAATCATACTTGATCTGATCGGATTTAAATTTGTTTGAATATCCATTCTGCTTCTAGTTTGTGGTAAAAGAAACAGTTGGTGGATACAGACGGCCATTATATCGATATTGACTAGGCCGATACACATCTGTCCATCACCTATCTGAACTCGTTCTTCACTTTTCTATACCCCAACTATTTTGATATATGTCAGCTTTCATTTTCTCAATAAATCAGTCTATACACAATGTATCCATCGTATATTTTACACATGCTTCAAGAAGAGGAAGAGAAGACCAACATGAGAGTAATTTGAAAGATATTCAAAATAAAAGCAACAGCAAAAAGAGAGTAATTAACCCCACAAGAGGAATTTGTGCTTGGACCAGGAAGAAATAGTGACAGTCATATCTGACAACAAAAGGTAATTTCATAAAAGGAAGAATGATTTGAAATAAAAGTAAAATATAAGTTTCACATGCAATGTAATAATGGCAATGTCTGGGTAACAAAACGGAGAGTATGAAGCTTTCTATGCAAAATGGTGAGAAAAGGAAAGCCGGTGTTATGCGGCGTCTGAATATTGGCCGATATGCCAATATGTGAGATGTATAATATCGGTCGATATTATAATATCGATTGTTTTTTAAAAAAAAATTAAGAAGAAAGAAAAATATTGACCAATAATAAAATATTGATTGATATATCGTATCGGCCGATATATCAACCGATACTGTTTTTTTCACCCCAAGTCTTCCATCTTTTTGAATAGTATAAATGGTGATTGAGCTCCTGCAATCATCTTTCCATTGACCTTTTACATATTTTGCTAGCTTTACATCTTACCATTGCTGTGTTAAGATAACTAACTCGAATAATCATTACTTTGATTGTGATATGCTGCACTGTTGAATGTTGATCATCATCATCATACAAATATCTTGTCACCCAACATAGATTTGGAAAGTTTGAATGTTGACAAGAAGCTTGTAGAATGTGAATAGTGAAAGTGAAGATTCCAGTTTAAGATGGTAAAACTAAGCGCGGCACTTATAGAAAAAAGGTGAAGAAATAAGAAAATATTTTCTATCGAGATTTATTATCAACTCACAATGTTGATGTTAATGCATGGTGTATTATTGAGACTCACAAATGGAGTGATTAATCCAAAAGGGTTGGAGTGAGGGTCAGAAATTTGTCTTAGGAAGTGAGAGTCGTGAATTCGATTTCTATTTTACCCTAAAGGACTACTCCCCATGGAGCTACCCGATGCATTTGGGTAAAGAGACTTACACATACTCCGATTACCCGATGATTAGTCGGGTTAGTTCAACAATTTAATAAATGATTTATCATAGCCCTGAGTTAGATTGACCCATTTATATTTATTTTGATTGGGCCAATCTCTTTCAATAAGTATATCATCTCCAGTTGGGTTAGTTAATTTAATAAATAGTTTTAATATAGTGAGGTTGGTTGACAGTCAAGAACCCGCTTTAGATACAGGAAGTCTTGAGTTCAAATCATTCTCAACACAAAAAGGGTCACTCTCTATAGTTCTACATGTTGTGTGTGGATAGGGAGGTTTCCACACGCCCCAATGATTATTTAGGTGCTTTAAGAGGCCTTGATACCTTGATCTTATATATATATATATATATATATAGAGAGAGAGAGAGAGAGAGTGTGTAACAACCCGCTCTTCCAAGGCGTGCGTTGTTTCAACTCTACTCGGCTCGGTATAATATTGTCTGCTCTGGGCCCACAGATGGGTGGGGCCCACACAACTTTGTTCTGGGCTTGGCTCACAAGGATAGGCCCAAAACGTGTTATCCTGGTATCAGAGTACGCAGCGAAGATATTGTTTTCTTTGGGCCCCACACCCTCAAAGTTTTGTTCCAGCGTGTGGCATACAACCCACACGCAGAAGCGTTATCCGTGTATCAGAGTGCACAGTGGAAGATATTGTCCTCTTTGGGCCCCACACCCTCAAGATTTTTTTCCGGTGTGTGGCACACAGCCCACACCCAGACGCGTTATACCGATAATGAGGGGCAGATTTCTTATAAACCCCCTCCATTTTTCCTTCACTTTCGATGTGGGACTCCAAATAACCCCCCACCACGCGACACATCGCCCCCTGCGATGTATCCTACCACTGGACATATCGCCCCAGGAGATATATCCTGGCGCTCCTGCTTCTTAAGGGCCGAGGTTCTACAACCTACCCCCTTAAAGCAGACCCGCCCTTGGCTCGATCCGCAACACACATGGATAGGCCCATACAGTCCAAGTGTTGAACTTAGGCTTTGATACCATCTATAACGAACCGCTCCTCCAAGGCGTACGCTATTTCAACTCCACTCGACTCAGTATAATATTATCTGCTCTGGGCCCTGATGAACACTATAATATTACCATTTTACCCCTAATTATTGGACCAGTTAGCCTTTGTTTTTTTGTATATATTAGTTGCATTTAATGTTATTTTCAATTTTGTATAGAAAAATAGAGAAATCAGGAAATCAGCCTAAAAACCGGGAATAATTGCAAGTTTTGAGCTTCAATTGATATAACTGGATTTTTTATGATTATTTCACCATTTTAGGAGCTCAGTTGTAAATTGGCAGATCTGAATCCAGGTATGAGAATCCGGATTAGTCCAATAATTTTTAGAATAATGGTGGATTAATTACTGAATTCCAGAAGAGAGCCTGCTGAAGTTTGAAGAATGAAGCCCGAAGACTGCAAGTCCATGAGCTAGAATGTCAATCCATTGGGCCAGACTAGGTGATCCATTTGTACTCTGCAAAGTGATCAGGCCAGTGTCCAAGTTGAACTCAAGCCTAGCAGGCCAGGCCTCAACAAAGGCCCAAGTTCATAAGCTCAAGTTCAAGATCTAATGGAGGCCCATGTGCTCATTTATAGGTCCAAAACTCAAGTCCATAGCCCATTCACACGCCCAAGCCTTGTTCATTTCCTTGTCAATCCACACCACCCAATCTCTTCTCCCTACAATCTTAACCACTCATTTTCATCCATCTCATCTCATTAATCATAGGATACCCTAGATCCACCAACTATATCCAATCCATACATGCATTATCTTAGATCTGGTCCATCAAATCCACCTATCATATAGGTTGACCTTAGAATCTCATTCATTCATAAATCATCTCATCAATTTTATAATTAATTTTAGTTACCCATTTGCCAACCATTAGATCTTAAGACATTTCATCACAACCATCTATCTCATACATGCATATTAGGTAAAACCCTAGAGCCTCCATGCTAATCCTTCTCATAAATTACTTTGCATTTAATTTAGGCTATTCATCATATCATCTATCCATCTCAACCTTTAAATCATAACCATCCATTAGGTACCTCATCATTCCTATATTTTATTTCATCCAAATAACCTTAGACCCATTAGATGTTAACCCAAAGTAATCATAGTCATCCATTCATTTAAAACCCTAGGATTAAGAATAACGCCAAAATCCCATCTAGGTTCATGCCACATCACCTACACCTCATCACCCAATCCCAAGCAATCCAAATTCATGTGAAGCAAGAAATAGAGAAAAAAAAAAGGATTTGGAAGACAAATTTTGACACAGCTTTGGTATTTTGACCATAACTTTCCATTCCGATATCCGATTGCGTTCATTCTTACTGTGTTGGAAAGAAGACTTCAAGGGATACAACTTTTTAGTTACAAAATGTCAAGATTTGGACGCTTACTAAGTCAAAATGGAGCTGCAAGATGATACATGTGTAGAAAAACTGGATTTGCACTAAATCTCAAATTTTTCTCCAAATTCCTATCTTTTCTCATTCTCTGCTTAGCCTCCAAGCCAAGACACTCCAAAATTCGTGTATGCCTTGTAACCCTAGTTTTTCAACGAAAAATCTCCTCCATCCACTTCTATAGGAGATCCAATCCAAGCCATCAATTCACAACTTAACCCAGATTTAATCCCAACCGTCCATTCCAACCCTGAGTCTATAAATAGAGCTTATGGACTCCATTGAAATTAGAATTTGAGCAAAGATTGAAGGAGCAATGAAGATTGGAGTCTGAAGAGACTAGAGAAGAAATGAATTTTTGAATTTAATTTGTAACTTTTTGTGTTTTTTGTCTTTGATGCAAAACTTCGAAAGCATTGTAATTCCATATTTTGATTTATTTGAATAAAATTTATGGTACCTTGGTTTTCCAATTATTGAATATTGTGTAATGATAGTTTGAATTTTTGTGATATCCTGACCCATGAGCCAGATGCCAGGCCCTAAATAGCCTGATCCAAGTGAAACTAGGCCCTGTCGGACGGGCCAGCAGAGTGGGCCGATCGGATCCGACAACCCAGCTGTGGGTGGGAGTTGTTGAAAGTCCCACATCGGAAGTTGAAGAGTTTGAGAGGGGCTTTATAAGTAGCCTTGCTCCCTCAAACCAGCAAGACGCGTTTTGGATCTGAACTTGGGCCTGGTCCAATCCAAAAACAGTGAGGGCTCGCTCGTGTGCACGTGTGTGCGCGTGTAGGCCCAAAGCGGACAATATCTTGCTGGGCCTAGCCCCAAGCCCTTTTTATGGGCCGGGCTGTTACAAATGGTATTAGAGCTCCGGGTTCTACACTCGGACTGTGTGGGTTACTGCCTTCCACTGGGTTCATTGGGTCGAGCCAAGGGCGACTCTGGGCTTTAGGGGAGTGGATTATGATATCCTGACCCATGAGCCAGAGGCCAAGCCCTAGATAGGCTGATCCAAGTGAAACTGGGCCCTGTCAGACTGGTCAGCAGAGTGGGCCGGTTGGATTCGACAGCCCATCTGTGGGTGGGAGTTGTGGAAAGTCCCTCATCGGAAGTTGAGGAGTTTGAGAGGGGGTTTATAAGTAGCCTTGCTCCCTCAAACCAGCAAGACGCGTTTTGGACCCGGACTTGGGCCGGGTTCGATCCAAAAACTGTGCGGGCTCGCGTGTGTGCACGTGTGTGAGCGTGTGGGCCCAAAGCGGACAATATCTTGCTGGGCCGAGCCCCAAACCCTTTTTATGGGCCGGGCTGTTACAATTTTTATTTCCCTTATAAATGTTATGTCAGAAATTATTTTGAGAATTTTCAAAGAAAAACAGAACCCGTTTTAGGTCGGTGGAACTTGATCTTCCCAGTCTAAGGTTCTTTTTAAGAACAACTTCTTTTAGATTTGGAAAGACAAGTATAAATTTCTGCCCAAGCCCAAGGCTTGAATTGAGAATTTCTTATTTAATGGAAGCCATAATATTTTTAATTGGAGTTTTAATAAAAGACAAATTTGAATATGTATTTGATAATTCTTGAAGATTTCATAATCTAGGCCATGATTTTATCATTAAATGGGATAAAATGCCTTCGTAAATCTTGTCTCAATTTCATTGTACATTATGTGAATATTTCATTATTTTTATTAAATTTTTATTCTTTTCTTATTCTCTCAATTTTTTTTTGAACTAGGTTGAGATTGATTTAATTGCATTTTAATTTTGTTCTCTTAAACTGGGTTGAGATTTTTTACAAATTCTAGATCCATACCATTGCTTTAATTAAATTAGATTTATTGGTTAGATTAGAGATTTAGATGATGATACTCTAACATTTAGATTTGATTCTTAAAATTGGAATGCCACTAATTTAAAGTCCTATTTATAAAAATTAGAATTTGAGTTTCATACTTAGGTTATTTCTAAAGATCTATATTTTTTTAATCATAACGTTTCAAGTTCATATATTTTGTTTTTGCATATATTTTGTTGTTTTATTATGGAATCGACGTCGCACTCTTGACACTATATTATTAAATGGTTTGTACGCTTGCTAGTTATAAATTTAAAATTTGCACAACAGGCCCACAGGTGGGTGGGACCCGCATGACTTTGCTCTGGGCCTGGCTCACAAGGATAGGCCCAAAACGCGTTATCCTGGTATCAGAGTATGCAGCGAAGATAATTGTCCTCTTTGGATGCTTCACCCTTGAGGTTTTGTTCTGGCATGTGGCACACAGCCTACACCTGGATGCATTATACTGATAATGAGGAGCAGATTTCTTATAAACCCCTCATTTTTGCCTACTTCTGATGTGGGATTCCAAATAGAGACCCCCCCAACCCCCCACCCACCCCAACCACTGCCACCGCGCGACACATCGCCCAAGGCGATGTATCCTGGCGCTCCTACTTCTTAAGGGCCAGGGTTCTACAGAGTGACTTAGGTTGAGTCAAACATTTAATAAATCGCTTTAACGTTGGGTCAACCCATCTAACCTCTGTTAGATATTCAGGTTGGGTTAGTTCATTTGATAAATTATTTAGTTCATATATAAGTTGGATCCTTGGGTAACAAATTCAGTCGATACGGTGCATATCAGCCGAATCAATATGGAATTCTAAGGGCCGAACCTTATCATCCACAACACTCGTACATAAATTTGACTGTTAAGGTATAAATTCGGCCATCACAGTATAATTAGTATAAATTTGAATGAGAGATAAACCATATTAGTTGAATTCAGCCGACACGCTGCATTGTGCCAATACAAGGGTAACACCGGTACATGTTGGCGTACCACATTTTCAACGCCACAACTTGGATCAATCATTTAAAATTGTTCTCGTTATATCAACTCATTTAATAATTAAATTGTACCATTTATGAATTTTGCTCCACCACTACTCTTATGATAAGAAGCCAATGAACATTGAAAAAAGTTAGATGCACATCTAGTTGTTGACGAAATCTGCCTATGCATATATATGTGCAGGGACAAAACATAACGGGCCGCAGCTTGAGTAATTGGAGACTAAGGTGAAGATAGCAGCCGTTACGTAACGGAAATTTAAGAATCTCAATGGTGCGGTCGTTACACACCGACGTGTAACATCCATACACCGAAAAAGGAATTCTATCGAAATTTCGGTAAGATTTTCCGTCTTTAAAATAATTAGTTGTAAGAAAAAACGATTAGCTTGACAATTTCTTACTTAGAAGAAAAAGAAAAAAAAATTTAGGCCATCTTCCCCTCAATTAAGTCATGTCTTAAAATTTCGAAGCATGACAATTGGGTAAGGGTAATACTAATTTCATCAATTATTTGATAATTCTGGGTCAATTTGGATCAGATTAGATAACATCATGACATGTTGATGGTACATTTACATTGACCAGTTGATGTTTCATATATCCGAATTAATGATTTCTTCTAAATCTATGCTCCAAAATGATCAGGATCGTCCAAATTGTAGAAGGGCTCCTTTGATACTATGGCCCATTAAGGAGACAGACAAAAGTGTCTACCAAATTTCCAATACATTAGTTGACATAATCTTCAATAAATCTCATCTCATCCACCTAAGATTTTGTTACGTGAGCTTCACTTCTTCAATCTTCTTTCTGTCACTCTATATTCTACTTTGTCACTACATTCCAAATTATAATTGGTTTCTTCTCTTGAAACTTATATGCTTGGTGGCTAGTTTATTTAAAATTTATATCAATTTATATAAAGGTATTCTATATTAAATGAAAAGGTAGACTATTGAAACTTTGACAAGAGTTTTTATCAAATAAATTATGAGCTCTACATGATTGAGTGCGGAGTTTGTCAAATTTTAACATCATTCAAACCATATAATAATAGTATTTTAAGTTTCACTGAATATAAGTTATTGATTTTTAAAATTTAAAATAAAGAATATGATGATTTGATATCGGTCGGTATCTTTTTCTGTCCTCCTTTATTTTTATAAATATTGGTTATTAAAAAGCAGCTGAGTTTTTTTTCTAAAACAAAATTTGCAAAACACAAATATCAACTGATATTTGAAATATCGGCAGATATCTTGGCCAATATTCAGCCGATATAGGCTAATATCAGCCTGGGCCCACGGCCGATTTCTGGATTTAAAATAAAAACCAATAAATGATGATATCGGTCGATATTTGGCCCAGGCTCACTCTCAGGCCCGAAACACGTTGTGTTAGGTGGAGGAGTGCTCCCTCTTATAAACACCTGGGTTTTCTATCTCTTGGGTGATGTGCGACAAATTCTCACACCCAAACACCCAACTCTCTCTCTTCTCCTGTGTTGCTGGGCTTGGACGTCTTTGGGCTTGACATATGGGCCTGGGTATTACAATCCACCCCACCTAGACTCAGAGCCGTCATCGGCTCGGCTACAGCACAGAGGGATCACACATGTAGAGGGTTGAACTATGCTCTGATACCATTTGTCATGACCTGTCTCAACCCAGCATAATATTGTCCGCTTTGGGCCAAAAAGACCTGCATGACTTTGCATTGGATCAGGCTCACTCCCAAGCCCAAAACACATTTTGCTAGGTGGAGATGTGATCCCTCTTATAAATCCCTGAATTTTGTATCTCAAAATAAGAATAAATTTTAAATAATACTTTGTTATTAAATTTGATTATGATATTTTATTTAGTTTCACACATTGTAAAAAAAATTGTATGATTTTATTTTTTTTGAGTATATAAAAGCCCCATCTTAAAAACTTGTCTAAGACCCCTGAAATCTCAGGACCAGCCCTACAAGTCTCGCTACTCTCATATACTAGATAACTCTATAGAGACTAGTCCTTTATCCTAAAGTAGAAATCGAATTAAGAACTAAAGTGAATTTCCCAAAGCAGATTGCTGACTATTACTGAATATCAAATGCCCAATTTTACGTTTTTAATGCATCAGCAACCGACTTTGTTAAGGCCTGAATAAACCCGTCTTTCATGGGCTTTATTTAACATCAATGGACGACCGCAAATCTTTTAGTTGTGGACCACATTTAAAGACAATTTTATGAAAATGCAGCAGTGTAAACAATTAGATGTAAAGAGTGGGTGTAAATATTTATTACGACATTCAAATTGTACGTGTGACCACACCTTTTTATTTTCTTTTTATAAAAATTAGTTTTCATTAATAAAAAATAAAAAGGTGCAAAAGAGTCAATTTGTTATATTTTGCAATTTTTTTAGATCATTGTCAAATAAAAGAGTCAATTTGATGACTCACCTTGAAATTCTCTTTTAGAGGCCAATAATGTAAAAGAATAAACCCATCTTTCACTTTAAATTAGATGTTTAGCACAATTAAAATTTGTCCTTTGTTACACATTTTCCTATTTTCACATACACTTTCAAAGCTTTCAAAGTAATCAATACATTTGGGTTTTGATGTTGCTTTCTTCACATCCTTCATTTATGATTTTGTAATATCTAGTATGAATGTCAAATATATCATTTTATAATAGCTATTAATTTTTTTTTTCAATAGAATATGTTAATTTCATAATATCCTATAATAATTCTATTATATAGTATTATGATGTATTTATATATGGAATTAAGTATTTAACAAATTGTTTCAGTGGGCTCATGGAAATAATTTACTAAATCTAAATATGAAGAGATCAACTCCAAATTAACGAGATAAATGATTTACATGATGGTCATCAGAGCATTAAGATTCTTTGTACAAACTCAAATCTAAATTTAAAAGTCTAGAATCCATTGCATTGCAAGTTGCTCATTGCTCATCAAAGAAAATAGAGTTAATAATTAAGTTCTTATAACGGTATACTTAATGGTGCAAACGTGATTGTTTTTTTTCATTAAGGTCTCTTTTTCATTTTTTTAAATTAATTAAAAATAATCATTCATATTGAAATTAGATTTGATGAACTACAAGTAAACTGAATTTCAGTCCGAAATTCAATTTTTGATCACTTGATTTTAGTGGTCAAAATCATCAATTTCATGATTTTTGTGATTTTAAAGATGTCTAGTGATTTTAACTAAAAGAGTAAGATTATAGAAATTGTTTTTTGAAATAAAATTTGATCAAACTTGTAAGTCTACTGTCAATTCAAATAGTTAATATTTAATAGAATCAAACAAGTGCTCAAGCTTTAGGTTTGGAAAGCCCAATAGAATGCGGATGAGCTCGGGCTTTATATATCCAAGCATTCTAAGCAGATAGGCTGAAAATCTCAGCCCGATCCCAACCCGTAAACATGCCTATCTAAATTGATACCAAATCACAAATGAAGCAAATTTTCTATTACTATCTTCATGTTTTAAAGAAATAATATATGACATTCCGATGTAATCATGAAGTAAAACATCATTAATTGCTCCATGTTATCATGTAGTTTAATATCACAAGTTCACAACAAAAATTTTGACCCCCACTAGAGCGGAAATAGGGTCGGGTTTCTTAAAATCCAATCCGACTTGAGTCAATATTTATGGAACTCGACTCGACCCGAGATATTGATCCGAAATTCTCGACCCGACCCTATCCGAATTCTAACTCGACTCAACTCAAATTTTGACATGTGACGACTCATCCGACCCCACCCAAGGATAATATTGTCTGCTCTAAACCCCACTAAGGTTCGTAAGGTTTTGTTTTGGACTCAGTCCACCTGGCCAGGCCCAAAAGACCTCATCCATGGTTGGGCTCTCCTCACATATAACCCCTCATATGCCCAGCTATGGCTAGGTGGAGTGTTACATGACCCGATTCGCATTCTGAACCCATTTTAGTCTGGTCGGGTCGGATCGGATTAGGTTAACTTGAAATTCCTCAACCCGACCTGACCTAAATTCTATGCGGGTGTTTGTCTTCTCAACCCGACCCGGCCCGCAGATCCGACTCGCATGACCCGACCCACATGATTTCTCAGGTTAGGTCATGCGGGTTGGGTCAAAACCCGACTCGAGTTTCACCCCTAACCCCCATATAGGGCCCGTCTAAGCCCTATTTGAACTCTTAACCCCTCTCACATCCTATCTTTTTCCTTAAATTGGACTCTTATTTAATTTGAACTCATTCTGAATTAGATCTCACCATTGGATTGAAATTCACGCAAAATTATCACAATTTTTACCATTAACTTTTAGATCTTTGAAAATAATAACTTTTAAAAATCAATAAACTATAAAAAGTGTACAAATTACGCACATCATTTTCATCCAATAATGCAATGAGGACCACCTGAGAACAATCAAAATGAATATAAACATTTGCACCCAGAATTGTAATATGATCCCATTTTGGTACCCATTTAGCTAATATACACCCACTAGTCTTTTAAATAATCATATAAATAATAACTTAGGTCCACAGTGTACATGTCCATATGGCATATACATTTCTCACCTACCTTCTCCTGTATTTGGCTCAAATCTAAGTGGTCCACAGGAACCAATTGGAATGGCCATCAGTCATAATGGTAGGTGGTGCCATAAATTTCATTCTCTGGCTATTATTCGCAGTTCAGAAAGTATGGAAACACAATTTTAAATTGAGAAAACCATTTTAAAATTTTAAAAATAAAAAAATATTAAAAAATCACTTAATATTATACAGATATGATGAAAATGTGAAGTTCATTTTCCAATTCAATCATTTTCTAGCAATACTAGTGACTGGCTTGAGTCGTTTTATGAGGAGCCAGCTTTGAAGGATTGGCCAAGCTATAAAATATAATTGAGTCCATACGGGCAGTATGTGGCACCTAAATTTGTATAATTAATGGCATTACATCATATCCAACGTCGACACACATGATGAAGAAGGATTTGATTTAGACACGTTACTGAAACATATGAACGAGACATATTGTTAGATAGATTATACGTAATAAAAATTTAGATTCATTTGATAATTGACTATATAGATATTGAGTATATAAAGTTTCGTTACCGATTGATGATTAAAGATATATAATTTTGATTTTTAAGTTTTGATGAGTTGAGTCATTGATTTTTAAAAGTTTACAGTCAAATGATAAGATTATTAGATGAAGATGAAACTTTACACAATAACTACTCATATGATCCTTTTTACATCAGATCTAATAGGGCTGAAACACGGGTTTGGTCACATCGAGTTACTCAACCTGACTTTTACATCGAGTCAGGTTACATCGAGTCAGGTTAGGTTAATTTTAATTTTCTCAATCCAATCCGATCCGAATTTCATACGATTTTTTATTTTTTCAACCTAAATCAACCCGAAATATACAAATATACAATAAAAACCCATTGATTTCTTGGGTCGAGCCGACCCAACCCAAATTTCATCCCTAAAATCTGACAACATGGACCTAAAAATCTATTTTTGTGTCTTCCTAACTAACACGACACAACATGTCCTGATTGAATTTTTTAATGTAAAAGTGGATGAAGGGACACGAGTGAAAGGAGGAGTGAAATCTGGGAAATACGAGTCTTGCTACTCATGAAGGGCATTGAGAGCCTCACCTACTTCACTTACGGAATGGAAGACAAATACTTGGTTATTATGTTTTTTCATTAAAAACTTTTGGTCTTCTAATATGTGGTGTTTAATCTGTATTGTGGTATGTATGTTTTGGGATTTGAATTTAAGTATGTTTTCATAATTATTATCATCAAGAGTTAAAATTTCATTTATATGAAGTAAGCTTTTTGAATTTTACTTTACCGACAGTTTTATAATTGTAGTGTCAATTTCTTGTGTCATGCCTTTGTTTATTTTCTTCTTCTGTTTTTTTCTTTGCTTTTATGGTCTACCACTTCTTCTCATGCTGCTACATATTTCTCTGATTTTGTTGGATTGTATTTAAGTTGGTGTTATGTAAAATTAAGTTGGTGAGTTTTTCTAAATTTTTGTCAAAATATTATGCGACTTATCAACATCATTATTATCATCATCATCCCCATAACGAACTCGATAACTCAATTGAGTTGAAGAATGAGTCAATCAACTCTTGCAGGGTATTGGCTCAATAACATGATTGGTACACTCCAAGGCACTCATGTTTTCTTGGTCTATGATCTGATTATTTAGATTGTGATCTGGATCAGATTTATGGCAAATGGGTTTTCGAAAAATATCTTCGGCTGCATTTGGATGGGGGATAAATTTTGGAAGGGTTATTTAGGACAACTCTTGGTCAACGGTTACTCCAAGTAATATGAAAGGCCCTCTCTTAAAAGGGTTTTTAAAAGTTGAGGGAGAAAGATAAAAGTTAATTTTTTACCTCTTTCCTTGATTACCAACTTCCCTTACCCTCCATCTAAGTGGAGCACTAGTTTCAAAATTGTTTGCCAAACTTGTGGATAATGATTGAGAAAGAGGTGAAAAAAAAAATTAATAGACTTAAAGATTACAGTATAAGAGAAATTTTTGTAATACATCTAAAAGTATCACATCAATATATATTTTTGTCGATTAAATTTTAATAATAATTATTAATTGACTCTATACTCTCATAAATATATGGAAAAAACTAAAAATTTTTGTAAGCTCTAATATAAAGAAGTTCTCTAGTTTTAGAATGCTATAATTGTCATATTACACTAAATTTTTATAGAAAAAAACAATTGTAAACAAAAGGTAAGCAGTAAAGATTTAAAAATTCTATCTTCAATTTTCCCCATCACAATTAAAAATTTTATGAGATGATCTCAGTCAACTTTTTGAAAACTCTGAACAGACTAATTCATCGAGCACAACTTTTAACCCTTTATCAATGCCAAAACTTTTTACTTATTTACTTAAGTATTACATAAGAACTGTAAAAGTTGTGAATTGTTACTTTCAATGTTTAAGAGTTAAAGTTACTATAGGCATATGAAAATAATTTTATCTTCATCGTCATTAAAGTAACTAATCTCATCTATAATGTTATATAAAAAATAATTTATTAAAATTTAATCATGAATAATGATGTAAATTAATACATTTTTAGCAT
This sequence comes from Chimonanthus praecox, assembly GCA_022113865.1. NCBI lineage: Eukaryota > Viridiplantae > Streptophyta > Magnoliopsida > Laurales > Calycanthaceae > Chimonanthus > Chimonanthus praecox. Next base: position 45,121,322 of record CM039095.1, read on the forward strand.
ATTAGTTGTATAAACTATTGTGCAGCATCTAATAAATCAAATTATCAATTGCTATATCTAAAATATTGGATACAATGTGTTATTTTTTAAATATTTTATATTTCAATGTAAGTTGATATCCAAAAATAAGTTACCATCATACTTTATGTTTATTTAAATCGAAAAGTATTATGGCATAGCAGAGAAAAGTTTGCCCTTGTGTGGAGACCACAATATCTCTTAGAGAATTTAGAAGAAAGTGAAATCCATGAATAATGAATCTTCTGCTCTCTTTTTTTTGAAACAGTTAAGAGAACTTTCATTAAATAAAAGGATTACATAATGAGAAGAAAATAAGAAGGGGGTAGCCTATGAAAAATAAGCTCTCTCTCAGGAAAAAAAAAAGAAAAACCAAACAAAAACACCAACAATCCAAGCTCCAAAAGAACTACTCAATCGGGGTGTAGAAAGTGTCACGGATTGCCCCATCTACACTATTCTTTACGAGGAAATCCCCTACCCCATTTGTTGATCTACTAATCTGAGAGAAGGATACTTCCAAACCCTTCGATACACCATTCTGCTCTTTTGACACAGATCTTATTCTCCATCTCAAAGAAACTATCATATTCTTAAAAAGATAAATAAATAATAATTAACGTTAAAAAATCTCTTATTTTAAATTCTTTTTATAAATCTTTTGTATAAGTTCTCCTCATTTAAATATGCTATAGGACAACACAACTCAAACGAAGTTGGCTACAATAAAAAAAAAATCTTTATGAAAGGAGGTCTTGAATTCGATTTACGTTCAACATCTCTTTGATTCACTCTCCGTAATTCATTTGGTGTGTGTGGAATTGGAAGGCTTGCACATGTCTAAAAAACTATAATATCTCTATCCAAATACAAGTGAGACCTTAAACACCTTAATCATAAAAAAATAAAAATTTACTTATAATGTTCAAAACTTCAAATCTTGACTAACATTTTACAAGTATTATATTATTATTTGATCTATTTAAATTTTTAATAATATTGTTGAAAAATAAATCAAAAATTTTTAAGAAATTTTAGAAGATAAGCTCAGAAAACAAGATTTTTGTTTCTTTTGGTTTGACAAGTGAGCAGAATACTGTCACATTTCATTTAAGTCTGCAGCGTACACAGATGAACTGATCTTCACACAATGTGAGCAAGTACCAATCATCCATTTAATGGGCACACCATGGATGGCCCACCATATGAAATACATGTGAATAGGATATATCCTAATTGAGCAAGTCCCAATCTGTTGCTTTAAAAATGGACGGCCGGATTTGAGGAGGGTCAATAGTCCACAGCTATGATTTGGAATGTCTACTCGTCCAAATCATATAATTAATGTGGATATCTTACTATCTATTTTTTTATCTATTATTTTAGATCTAAGTTTCAATTTGGATGTTCACTTCGAATTTCTTCAAACTGATATAAAAGATAAGTGAACTAATCTAAGTTGTTTGAGGGGAAAATGTCATTTTTTATTTAGATTAAGCAAAGATTAAGATTTGTATAACCCTACTTATCCGAATATACATTTCAATTTATTTAGGATAGCAATCCTCCCACGGGTTTTTTTTGTAATTAGATATTGGAATTAGTGGATTCCCAATTTTATTCGAAAATCAACTCACCAACCCTTCGCATGAACAGTGAATCGGCTCGTCGAAATTTATATGAAAAGTAAATTGGCTCGCCAAAATTCATATGAACAGTAAATTGGCTCGCCGAAATTCGCATGAACAGTAACATCGGCTTGCCGAAATTCTCATGAACAGTAAATCGGCTAGCCGAAAATCCTCATGAACAGTAAATATACTAGCCGAAAATTCGCATGAACAGTAAATCGGCTAGCCAAAATTTACAGTTCATGCGAAATGTCCGATTTTACTGTTCATGCGAAAGGTAAAATCGAGAATCTACTAATTCTCATGCTTGGTACACAAACCTCCCGTCGGAGGATCGCTACCCTTTATTTATATGTCTATTTGATTTATTGAGACTTAACTCTTTATAATTATTATTTTTTAAGATAATAATTGTTCTTACGAATACCTCTGTTTTTCAAGGTGGGTTAATATAATACATAAGATATCGGCTTCAATTATCTACTTAATTACACGTGCTAATCTATGACAAATTAACTAAGCATAAATTGATTTGCTTGGATTAAAAGTTGCCTTAGAAGTTAAAAATTGGATTAAATTATGAGAGGGCCACAAAAGAGACATCTTATGGGTTGATTTAGAAAAGTTAGTCTGTTGAATTTAATATGGACACTCTCAGCACAATCTACCTACTAAAATTGCTTTTCTATAGTCATTATCGTCAAAATCATTCATCTCATCTAGTTACAATTTTAAAACAATAATTCATGATTAAATTGAAGACCCTTTCTTACGTCCTTACCAAATATAATCCCTCCAAACTTTAGCCAATGGAACCAATTAAGCTACCAGTAGCAACTGTCAATCTTAGAAGCTTTTACTTGTTTTGGTGAAGCAACAAAGATAGTAAATGGCCTTCAAGATGGAAAGAAACTAGGTGGTCTTTTTTAAAGGAGTGTGAATGTGCCCAACCTGTCATGTCTTTATATTTTGTTTAAACCTTGAGAAATTATAAGATAATGGTGTTTTCTTATAATAAGAAATAGTAAATTTTTTTTTAATTTATCATGAATTAAATTATAAAAAGATATATTGATCTCCCTTATTATCAAAAACACCGATAGTCGTATCATTTCTTGTAAATATTCTATCTACATAATTTTTTTTTTCATAATATGAATATTCTCACTCTATATTAGAGAAGTAAAACTAATCTCAAAGACTCACAAAATCACCCACAAATCTCATATTTCAGATAGTTGAACTTAAAAATTCTAATCTAATCTTAAAAACTTAATAGACAACGGTTTATGGAGAGATCCATCAATGGAAATAGAGAGATGCTGAAATATTTTACAACAAGAGATACTAAGCCTTTTTTTTAATTCTTATTTGTTATGCACGCAATTGATTAAAAAAACATGTCCCTCTCAATTGCTTTACATTTGGGGTGTTAGAGCTCCCTTGTGTCGCATCAATTCAACTCAGTGTAGATGACTAAACAAGGTCCCACATGCAAAGAGATGCCTGGCTGAAGAACGTACACCGGTTGATGTCATGTAACGTGCTATTATTCCAAATTTCCAATGTCAAGAAAACGATAGCTCCTTTCTTTAGTTTGCTCTAAAGAAGCGGTCGAGATATCCGTTCATACGAAATATATCGGACAATTTCATATGAATTTTAAGCAATGTATAATATCGATTGATATATATTGTATGAATCGTACAACTTTCATATAGGCTGATATGGCCGATATATCGCTGAGATATATCGATTCGATATTGGCCGATATGATTAATATTGATATTTTTGAAAAAAAAAAAAATCAAAATGGTGATGGACCCAGGTCAAAATATCAGCTGATATCGGCGCAATATTTACATTTTTAAAATTTGTTTAAAAAAAACAGTTTCTTTTTCTGTTTTTTTATATTTTTTAATTCAGAAAAAATAAAATAATAAAATAATATCGATATTTACAAAAAAAATAATAATAAATAGAGGAGAGAGAATCATATCGGCCGGGGCGTTTTTTGCACCCCTGCTCTAAAGTAGCTATTTTTTTTTAATTTATGTGTAGAAAATTGTTGAATACCAAAGTGTAAAATCTGCATGGATGATACTCTTATTTTAAGGACACATCAGGTTAGTTCACAGAAGTTTGAACTTATCATGTTCTATTTTCTGGGACTAGAAGCAACTAGCTAAACTACACCTGAGTGGATTTAGTTGACTATTTTTTAGTTACTAATCACACACACTTAACTTGAATTGGATCTCCTGTTCAAGGTTAGTCAAGAATCACTTAAAAAAATTATTTACCCATGATTGATTGATATTTTCTTTTATATTTTTATTAGAAATAGATATTGTGGAGTTCACTTCGAAGTGATGGGTAATACCAATTTAGTACATTTTTAGCATATCAATTTGGGTGAGGGGCCCAATTCTATTTGGGTATGATTTCAATTTGTATGGATCAGCCTGATTTAAACTTAATGGTATATCAAGTCTTATGAAGCTCCATCTTTTCTAGAGCCCAACTTAGTCTTAGATTAAAGTATTAAACTAAACTAATTAAATCTCATAAAAATAAAATTATCTACTAATTAATGTTATTTTGTATTTAATGTTCGAAGAATATACAAATGAATTCAAGCATTTGAGGCTTGTGAAATTCAGGCTCAAAATAGGGCTCTCCACCCAGACTTTGAATTTGGGCCCAAAATGAGCCCAATCTAGGCCCAATTTTTGAGCATTTCATGAGGAGTTTGGATCAGCCCAAGTTGACCTCTAATTTTTAGTCTTAAACGTTGATCAACAAGTCAATTTAAGTTGGTCTGGTGATTTGGCTATTAAATGGATGTACCAATTCGTTGCAAACTATTTTCATTTCAATTAACAAATTTTGTAAATTAATGAGCCCCATCATATTCAATTTAGAGTTGCAAAATTCTCTAAAATAAAAATTTAGGACTATAATATATTTTTAGCCAGCAAACTTAGATCAATTAAAATCAATGGTGAAATGGGTATTAATTTGCATTTATTTCAATCGAACGACTGACATTAATCTAGATCCAAAAATTTGGGGATCTTAGGTGGACCTTTTGTAGTATAATAATTCTGAACATCTTGCCCATAATAAATAGGTTTGATGCATATTTATGATTAATTTAGTTTTAATTCAAATATGAATATGAATAAGCATTCAATGGGCATGTGGAGATAGATGTGAGTCAATCAATATTAAAAAATTGTAGCCCATTAGTGTGAATTTTCTTGAAATAAATGTTTTGCTGGAAAACTGGTCATAACAAAAGCCCGTTTTAGCCCTAGCTATATATATAATATAAGTGGATGAATTTAAATTCAAAATTCAAATTATAGTCATTTGATTATAGTGGTTAAAGTAATCATATGTCCTCAATTAAAGAATGCTAAACAACTTTAACGACTAATATCAAGTGGCTAAAAGTTGTATTTTGAGCTAAAATTCAGCCTACTTATAATTTATCAATTCCCCTTGATCTTAGCGGTCAAAGCTATCAGACTTTCTCATTTCAAAATGTTCGATGACTTTAACCATTAAGATCAGTTGATTAAAATTCGGTCTACTTATAGCTTATCAAGTTTTCTTTCAACTCATACCGATGATGGAAAATGGAGAAACAAGTGAAATGGACCTAGTGCACCCCTGTATTTTGAGTTTTGACTTTTGATTTTAAATTAAATGAAATTAAAGTTTATTTCTTGGATATTTCTTGAGTTTTTTTTTTAATCTGATTAGATTTTTATTTGATTCCTATTAGTGTAAAATTGGAAACCTTTTACTTTAGTATTTGATGATTATGCTTATATGACTTGAAAATAATATATAAAATTGGTATTTAATAATAGCTTATGTTTTTTTTTTTTTTTGTATATTAATGTGAAATAATGATAATAATTAATTGGAACATTTTTTATAATTTTGTAATACTTTTTATATGTTATCATATTTTTATTTTTTTTAAATAATTTACACTGTCTTTTTCAAAATTGAAAATTGAAATAGCTAGAACGTTAAAACATTTCATTTTGAAATATGGTTTTCCTCAGTATAGTTTTTGAAGTTAAAGAAATTATATCAAAGAAAATCATGTCATTTTATTTTCATACTTTAAAACTTCTCAAAGCTCTATATACTATTTTGCTACCATTTTCTATTTGATAAAATTTAAATAACATCACTTTCTAATATCAATTATAATAGATGTAAAAATATGACACGCACGTTAATTGAAAAATACCTTTTGAAAATAAGTAGTACAATAAAATTAATGTCTTTAATGTTTTCATTAATACAATCTAATGATACAACAACTGATTATTTTTTGATGACCAAGGTGTGTTCAGGGCCTTTTAGAGCACTCAGCCGGCCTGCAAATTCCCTACCTATACAGTAAGTACTCCGATTTCTTGAAGTACATTTTTAGTCAACACACTAATCTTTTGTGATTTATAGAACAAGCTTGGACTTAACATTGATCATTACTTTAATTTATTAGATTAAATGATTGAAGTAAAATGATCATTCTGTCACCACATGAAATCTATAAGTATCAAAATTCAAATTGTAGCTATTTGATTATAGTGGTGAAAGTAATCATGTGTCCTCATTCAAGAATGCTAAATGACTTTAACGACTAAGATCAAGTGATTAAAAGTTGTATTTTGAGCTAAACTTCAGTCTACTTATGGTTTATCAATTCCCCTTGATTTTAGTAGTCAAAGTGATCAGACTTTCTCATTTCAAAATGTTTGGTGACTTTAACTATTAAAATCAAGTGGCTAAAAGTTACTCCTTGTAATTTATCAAGTCTTCTTTCAACTCATTCAGTTGATATTTTATGGATAGGATGGAAATTGGACTTGTGCACTACTATGTTTTGAGTTTTGAGTTTTGATTTTGAATTAAATGAGAATTAAATTTCTTGGATATTTCTTGAGTTTATCTTTTTATCTTATTGGATTTTTATTTGATTCCTATTAGTGTAAAATTGGAACCCTTTTAATTTAGTATTTGATTATTAGGCTTATATGACTTGAAATTACAAATATAAAATTGATATTTAATAATAACTTATGTTTTTATTATTGTAGATTAATGTGAAATAATGATAATAATTAATTGTAACGTTTTTTATAATATTTTTTATATTTTATTTTTTTAATATTTACACTATCTTTTTCAAAATTGAAATAGTTAGAACGTTAAAACATTTCACTATGGAGACAAAATTACAATGGGTTAAAAACAGATTTGACCCAAATATGAGTAGAATAATAGTGAAACGTTTGGCGTTAAAGAGAGGCCGCCCATATAAACATCTGACTTTTCTTTTCCTATACACTCATTTTAAAAAAATAGTGTAAAATTACAATTCTATCCTTCTACTATTTTCTGAAAATGAATTTGTAGGGAAAGAAAAATCGAGTGTCTATATATATGGCCTAAAGAAATTAAATCAAAGAAAACCATGTCATTTTATTTTTCATACTTTAAAACTTCTCAAAGCTATATACTGTTTTGCTCCCATTTTCTATTTGATAAAATTTAAATAACATCTATTTCTAATATCAATTATCGTAGATGTAAAAACATGACAAGCACGTTAAATAACATCACTTTCAAATACTTTTTGACAAAGAACCGTACAATAAAATTATTGTCATTGATGTTTTCATTAATACAATCAAATGATAGATCAAGTGATTTTTTTTTACAGAGGTGTGTTGAAGGCGTGTTAGAGCAAGCCACTAGTCTTTAAAGCGTATGCAAGTCTTCCTCATTACACACTCAGTAAAACTAAGGAGAATGATGTTTTGAATGAGAATAGAATTCAAATTTAGGACTCCTACTTTCATATGATTATAGATAGGGCTGCAACTCGGATCGGGTCGAGAATTTCGGGCCAGCGAGCTGGGTTGAGAAGATAAAAATCTGTATGGGATTCAAGTCAGATAGGGTTGAGAATTTTACAAGTTAACCCGACCCAACCCGATTCAAACCAATCTGACCTGACTAAAATAAGGTTAAAATATGTTTAGAATTCGAGTTGATTCAGGTTAGAATTCGAGTTGATTCAGGTTAGAATTCGAGTTGAGTTCCATATATATATCAACTCGGGTCAGATTGGATTTTAAAGAATCTGACCCACCTGACCCGAATTGTAGCCCAATTTATAGAATAAGTGATTTAATGAATGCTTATTGGACTTAACATTGATCATTATTTTAATTTATTAGATTAAATGATTGAAGTAAAATGATCATTCTGTCACGACATGAAATCTATAAATGTGACATAGATAGACTTGTTAAAAAGGTTTTTCATTCACATAGAGCTAACAAAAAATAACTTTATTAAATTAATTGAATCATATTTTTTAAATATTAATTCAATAATTTAAATTGAAAATTCAATTAAGATAATTTTTAATAAACTATGTATTAAAAAAATACGCATGTTTTTTATAAAAAAATACGCATGTTTTTTATAAAAAAAAAAACTTGCACCATATAAATTTACTTTAATCTATAATTGATCTAAAGGAATACCCTCCTTCAAACATATTAAAATTAGAGTTTTACTATACCAACTAAAAATTCTTACTGCATTTGTGTTACTGAACTCCAAGCCCCAGAGTCCCCCTCATCTTCTTCACTCACCACAATTCATCGTCGAGGGTGAAAAAACAAGAGAAACTTTATTTTTAAAATTTAAGAGAAACGCGTGCATCCAAACGTGCCAAAGCGACTGAGTCGAAGACTGACTGAAGAAGACTCTTTGAGTTGGGTTTCAACCTCGATTTTCACCCCCTCTTCTCTTCTTCCTCCGAACCTTCTCCTTTCCATATAAAAGGGAACCAATCCCTCGTTCACTGCTCAATTTCACGGAATTTTCCTCTCTCTTGAAGAAAAGAAAATTTAGGGAAGAAAAGATCTGCCACAGCAATGAGCGATAAAATCGGATGGAATCCCGTGTTTGTAGATAGCTTTCCATAAGTCCAAAGGAAACTTGGTCACCCCATTCGCCAAATGGCCAATACCTCTATTGCCGCCCCTTCCATCAAATCCGCCACCCACCTGTTCGACGATTTGCCCAAAATATCAATCACCAGAAAGAGCGAGGATAAGCGATCCGATTTCATGGAATCCCGTCTTTGTAGATAGCGCTTTGGAAGTACAGAGGTACCCAGATCACACTTTCCGCCAAATGGCAAATCAACCTATTGCCAAGCCTCCCATCAAATCCACCCAATCTCTACTCGACCAAATGCCCCTACCAAATCCCAACCCAAAACCTATGTTACAGCAGCAGCAGAACCTTCCTTTGCTAGACGACCTATCAGACGATCTCCAGAGCATGAGCTTCGGCTCCTCTACTGACATCACCAGCTCCAGCTCCGATGCCACCGCTGTGTCAAGTCGGGCCCACCTGGCCCCACCTGACACATGCTGGGATGCTGTCCGCCGCGCCAAGTCGGAGGCTGGAGGGGCCCACCTCACCATGTCTGACCTGAGGTTCTTGCAGCGGCTGGGCAGTGGGGACATTGGGAGCGTATTCTTGGCGGAGCTGAAGTGCTCCGGTGGTTCACATTTTGCTGCGAAGGTGATGGATAAGAAGGAAATTGCGGGGAGGAACAAGGAAGGGAGAGCCAAGACGGAGAGGGAAATACTGGAGATGTTGGAGCATCCATTTTTGCCGACTCTGTACGCCGCCGTGGAGAATGGTAGATGGTTGTGCCTCCTGACGGAGTTCTGCCCAGGTGGTGACCTGCACGTGCTCAGGCAAAGGCAGCCCGGAAAAAGATTCGACGACTCTGCCGTCAGGTGCGCACGTTAGCATTGGCCCCCCTACTTCTGACACTTTGTCTGCCACACACATCTTTCTCTCTCTCTCTCTCTCTGCTTGTGATTCCTCTTTTTCCTTTTGGTGGGATTTTGCACCCCATGATTAATCCGCCCCACCCTTTCATTCTTATCATCCTTTCTGATTTTCCCTCAAAACAATAAAAAAAATTAATTTAATTTTTAAAAGAAAAAAATCTTCAGGAAATTCTCCTACACTTCGCTGCATCATCGGCCTTCATCATCCATATCAGATCCAACTTCATTTTCTATTTTAAATAGTAGATATGATATTCAACTTAAGACTAAAATTTCATTATAAGGGTTTTTCAATTGAAATTGTTTTTTAATTTAAACCCTTTTTTTTTAAATTGAGATTCATTCACTTCACTGTCCATTATACTCATAATCATCCTCGTCATCCAGTTTAAAAATCTTATAATATTTTGAACATCATAACTGAGTAATCTATTTAAACTCTACAAGTTGGCTGGTTTAGATTGGAAGATGAGAGAATTTATGAGTTTTCCTATGTAGTTTTTCAATCTAGAAATTATACTGATCTGCTTGAACAGTGAGTTTAAAAAAAAGAATAGAAAGCAAGGTTTTAATAATTGGACTTGACTCTGCCTGGTCTCTGTTATCGCTCAGTTAAATTCTATTATTTTGACTATAACTCAGCCGAGTCTGAGTTGAGACTCAGAGTAAACCTTGATGTTACTCGATAGAAAGAAAACATTTTTATGATGATGAAAGACTAAACAATGGATACTGATAGTCTACTATCAATTTTCGGCACTATTTTTAAATGAAAAAGGCCATTTTATCATTATTTTTCTTTTTCTCTCCCTTTCCTATTTAAAAAAAAGAGTGAACACAGATCATTATCTCTAAACAACGTGTGAATCTTTTCGGATCTATGATCTTGACCGTTGATCTGATGGGCCTTGATGTTGTTTGGGTGTGCCTTGATGATGATCCTGATTGGGTGAATCCTGATGGTCCGATCTGTGGGATACAAACTGACGGTTACGATGGGGAACCCATTTGTGGGATCTTTGCTTTCGGACTTTGCCCTTCATTTTACCTTAGCATTCGAAGGTACAACCTAATTGAACTCAGTACGCTCCTGTGCGGACGGGCCTGTTGAATGATTTTATTTTTCTTTTCCTTTTCAAAATCTATGCATCGGTATTTTTTTCTTAATATTTTTGCATTTGCTGATGCTATTAAGTATAAAAATTGTTTATATTACTTTTCATTTTAACTACTAAATAATTAGTGAAGATTTTGTCTAATAATAGGGCCTAGTCAACGTATCTCGGCTAACATGTATTTTATTATTTCCTTTGTGGCCAGAGAAATTAATATGCCCTTACATTTCAAGGGGACAAGTTTTTATTATGATTGAAACCTAAAGAGGAATATAGGAAATAATCATCAGTACATCACTATCACCATGATTTTCCTATTTATCTAGGTTTTTTTTTTTTTAAATATTTTCTTCCTCTATTATTTCAAAGGATTTCCAAGTCTTTCTATTAAGAGAAGCTGTTTATTAAAATTCTAAGTGAGCCATGTATTTTTATTAAAATATATGAAAAATTGAATGTTATTTAATTGATAAAATTTAAATCTATCTAATCATTTTAACTTTATGATTGTATTATGAAAATTTAATTGCTGCAAACTGTTTTATAACCTTAAATAGATAAATCTTTTTTAACTTATATTATTAATAAAATAGACTTTACATCCTTCAATTAATTTAAAAATCAAAGTTACAATAATTCAGTGAAATAAATTTCAGACATTTTGATAAGTCAAACATGAATTACTTTCTTGATCCAAATGGGATGGGGAGTACGGAAATTAGTCATTAATGATATTTAAAGGATGGTTAATACCACCCGTTACTTGTGCTTGTATTTTTTATGTTGATATAAATGCTGATTATTTAAGGCACTGACCATATTACTGCTGATTACTTCTGTCAAAACCCCTCAATTGGTGGTTGTAACTACGACCAGACCCTTTTAAAATTTAAAATGAAGATATCAAAATATTTTTAGATGCTTAATTGGACATTCTTCATTACAAATTACAAATGCATTTTTAATATATCATATAATATTATTATGCAATATTATAAAATTAGATTAGAGTTCTTGGGTCACTTGTTTCGGGTTTGCCTATTGTGTATACGTGGAATTAGTCTCACTTCCAATATGGTGCAGGGATACCCATGTTAGTAAAAAATATTATTCAACAATTTTACCATATTAAATAAATAAATCTTTGAATTTTTCTAAAATATTGATAGTTGCCTATCTAACTAAACATAAAATTGTGAAGTTCTAACATGGACCATGTGTTTCCAATTTAATCATTTGCTTTCATTGTTCTTTTTTCATATCGAATTATTAAAAACTATTTAAACCAAAACATAATAAATTTAATAATATAAGAATTTCTTCTTTTTTTTTTATACTACAGTGGCCCAATGACAGACATGAAATTTTACCGAAATGGTTAATTGTTTTTATTAGCTCACCAATTAAAGGTTCAAACCCACCGAACTTATTTATCATGCAAGTGTAGCTTTAGATGCTTTTTCATTTAGAAGCTACAGATTAAGTGCCACCATGGCTTGTCTTAAGTTTCTTTTTGCATTTAAAATCATTTTTGCAATGATTCAAAGCCACAGTCTGTTTGATTTTTTTTTTTTTTTAAGCTCAAAGCCTCAAACTTAATCCAACTTGTAGAACTGCTTTCTCTAGTTTAATAAAATCATTACCATCATTTAAAACCAAAAAAAAAAACTTGCAGAATCACTTTATTATGCAAGTATAAATCATGGTCATTTGGGTATGATTTCACTTCTGTTGGAACTATTTATATATAAATAATCTAGATGAGAATGTGATTAACTTTTAGTGAAAAATGGACTAATAGTAATTTAAAAAAAATGCTGGACTTTCATAAAAGAAAAATTAAGTTTGCCTACGATAGATAGCATGACTGACATACACTTTAGTTAAGGAATTAGAGGTCTCAATTTTGAGTTGAAGAAATTATGTGCATTTAGAGTTTTACTTAATACCTTTATACTGTACTAGGAGGGAACAGGAGGGAAAGTGAGGTGTTGGGTTTCTTTATCATGGCAGGTTTGATATCAAATGTTTAGGTTGATAGTAAGTGGGTCTTTATTTTGGATCTTGAATGTAAGAGGGTTGACCTCATCATGTTATTGCAATGGTTGGCATGCCCATTAAATTGACAAACGGCAACTGGAGGACCATTTATTTGACCTTTCTTGCATGGTCAGGATTGACCATATGTGTTACTTTTTTAGTCTCAAGCTTGTACCTGTAGAAGATTTATTCGTGCCATTTGTTTTACAGCTACATGTTTCATATTTTCATTATAAAAGAAAAATCAAAAGATTCTGTCACTTTGATCTTTTGTTCCACACGTGAACACGCGTTTACATGATTACATACTGTCCAGAACATGTCTCCTCTGTAAATGGCAAGCTACATCCACACTAGGCTCCACCTTTTGCAAAGTTCTAGATGATGTACATGCCCTTGGAAGTGACAGACCATGGATTGCCTGGGTCTTGCGTCCTATCAATACTGTTTGATTTCATTTTTATTTTTAAAATACTATAGTTTATAGATATTTATTTATTATAATTAACAAAGTTTTAGATTTAAATAATGCAACATTAAGAAAGTTTATATATATACACAATAAAGTACTGTATTTATTTTTTGAGTTCCTTGAAAAGCTTTCACCTTTTTTTTATTTTTTTTAAACTCAAAACCACTTTTAAAAATTATTTATGGACAGCAACGTACCTAAAAAATGAAGGTTCATGTATATCGGTCGCAACGCATCAACTTATTGTTGGGTGCGGATGGATGCGTATCGGCAATTCATCAGTACAGGCATAATGGCCATCCGTATCGATGAATAATTTTTTTTTACTCTAGGTCTAAATTGCTTCCGTTTTGATCATGAACATCAGTTGACCAACTCTCTATGGTTTGGATTATCACTCATAAGTTGCAGTTGACTGAATTTATGGATGGTTTGGGTCATCAATTGGCACCTAAGGTGGGTCATTTGTTGAATTGCATTAATATTTTTTTGCCTTCATTAAATAGTTTAAACTCAAGGCACATGCTTTCTTTCATTTCACCTACTACTGATACTGTGACCTTTTAATTTTAGTTTTTCCATAGTGAGAAAAGAAGAGTAGGAAGAAATTAACTCTGCTATTTACTTGGATTGGTGATTCTAGGTTCTATGCATCAGAGGTTGTAGTGGCCCTTGAATATCTGCACATGATGGGAATTGTATACCGTGATCTGAAGCCTGAAAACGTCCTCGTCAGATCAGACGGCCACATCATGCTCACTGATTTTGATCTCTCATTGAAATGTGACGAGCAGGCGTCCACGGCACAGCTTGTCTCTGAGCCAATGTCCATGCCAATCGCTTCCTCAGGAGATCACTCCACCGATCCGTCTTCCTTCACCTCCTCTTCATGCATCCTTCCCAACTGTATTGTCCCTGCAGTCTCATGCTTCCACCCCTATCGAAAGCGAAAGAAGAAACTCGGCCGCAACCGTGGAGCACCCGAGTTTGTGTCAGAGCCAGTTGATGTGCGGTCGATGTCATTTGTTGGGACCCATGAGTACTTGGCCCCAGAGATTGTATCCGGCGAGGGCCATGGTAGTGCGGTCGACTGGTGGACGCTGGGGATATTTGTGTTTGAGCTACTGTATGGGATAACACCCTTTAAGGGGATCGACAATGATACGACTTTGGCAAACATTGTGGCCCGGGCACTTGAATTCCCAAAAGAACCATCCGTGCCAGCCGCTATCAAGGACCTCATCTCGGGGTTGTTGGTTAAGGACCCAGCGAGGCGCTTGGGCTCCATGATGGGTGCCGCGGCAATCAAGCACCACTCTTTCTTCCACGGCGTCAATTGGGCTCTACTGCGGTGCACGCCCCCACCATATGTTCCGCCACCATTTACATGTAGGGATTCCTCCGATGACAGTTTATCAGATACTCCGGTAGAGTATTTCTGATAGAACTGGGTAATGAACTATCTATACATTTCAGTCTTGCTCTGGTAAAAAGTTACTAAAGATTTCACAGCAGCTCATCCATCTTTAAGTATTGGTACGGTCCAAAGACACTTGTTAATAACAAGTAATGGTTGATCCATTGAATCAAATAGGCTTAGTTTCCTATTTGATTGATCAGGGAGCGAGCACCTCCATCATCCTTCTACTAAAATTCTCATTTCCGATATTCGTTTCCTTGCCATTGCTAGGTGTTGGCGGGCCCCGAATTTCGGCCAGTAGAATATCAACAGGTATGTACATGACGATATCGAGATCGGAGCGTATGTGGGCGACACGTGGGGTGCTTCTGCGGTTGACTGAATGGCATCATGGGTTGTGGGCTTGGATGAGTGAGGCCCATAAATTGCATTGGATTCTTGTTGTCTTGCTTGTGCGGAGCATGACCCACCCACATGTGTTGCTTCAGTCTATATTGTATTCTCACATGGATCAGTCAATCTTGTCAATTGATCTCTTTTTATTGATTACATACATTAGTGAAGTTGTTTGCTATTGGGTTGTTCTAAATATAATAATATCATATTATAGGGGGGTTGTGGTATACAAATCATGTAATTCCCTACATTGGCTTTGCTTTCTTTGATGTCAAGATGTGGAATGGATTTAAGCAAGGGGCCCATTCTTTTGTCATTAGCTTTGGATGATTACTTGTTAGGTCTAACAATTAATTATTGTTTTGGATGGTTTCTTTGTTTATTGGAGAGGGCAATTGTCAATTTATATATGATAATGTAATAAGACTAAAGGAAGCACCTGCACGTTTTATGCCTTTTGTATCCAGTTTTGGGTCATAAACTAATACACAAGCACAGAAACTAAGTGCTTGAAATATGGGTTGTCGGTGATTATTAATAAATAAATCCATTTCTCTCTCTATAATTATCAGTGGTTACAACTTACAAAGTGCATTGAAATTCCCTGGTGATCTCGAAAGAGTATTTGTTAAACATTAGTTTATTGTGAAATTAATTACTATTTTACTGGAGCCCAATTTGAAAATCGAATATCAGATAGTAGTCTTCAAAATTTGAAACTTGGATTTGTCTGAAATCGATTCGTGCTCAACTTCAAAGTGTTATTTCCGGTAGCTATACTCGGTGTGTGCAGATTGAAAGATTTTCATGTGTTCTGAAAGATGGATATCATCCATAAAAAAAAAACATGTCAAGTCGCTCGCCTTGATATCTATATACTCTTGTCTCTAGTTGAATTTTAGACTTACTCGATCATGTGTATTTTTTTTTTTTCCAGTGCTTAAACAATACTAATTTTGTATCACAAAAACATACTCCCTCCTTCCCATTTTAGTTGTCCGATTACAAAATTTTGAATTTTTTAAGGAAAGACTTTCAAAAGGCTTATGAATTTCTCTCCAACATCCTATAACTCTTCCAATAAAGAAAGATAGTCAAAAGTAGATAGATAGAGAGATAATCAAATTGACATACCAGACAACTAAATTGGAACAGAGAGAGTAGTATTTACGAGAAAGAATTGTAAGATTTATCCATAAACTCAATTCTCAATGAGGTTAACAATCTGTCTTCCAATATGATTATGTTTTAGGAAAACAATTAAGACAGTTCCAAAAAACGCTAGCATTTAATCAACATGTTTTATAAGTTATATAACATAAAATAGAGCAGGATTATTATTTTTCACTAAAAAATGTATTGCCCCATTCAAATTTTAATGAGCAATATCCTTAAATAAAGAAACTTGAGGAGTCTCCGTAGAATTTTTTAATTAAAATTCCTTTTGGATAAATTATTTAGTGGATTTTTTTTTTTGAATTTACATGTGGAAAACCGTGGGATACCCAACGTCAAACCCCCACGAGTGAGCCCACTACTCCTAGGGCACACCAAGGAACCCGCAGCCTCCTGTTTTCTGAGGCGAGAGGCAACCAATTGAACTACACCCATGTGGGTAATTCATAACAAATGACAACTTTATAATACATGTAATATAATTATCAAGCCCATATACTAGAGCATTAAAAATTAGATTCATTAAATATTTTTATCCATTTTATTTAGAAGAATGAAAATGAACAATAGATATAGAAATCATGAAATCTTAATTTTTTTTTTTAAAAATAGACAAATTCACCATTACCATTGATGGAATCCACTCAGACATGTGCAGATTGTATGGGCTGAGTGAGGAATTTCATTCTTTTTAAAAATCCAATATGAACTCAACCTATTTATCAATTATGTTTCTTCTTTTTATAAATCAATTGTTTACATAGATTAAGATGCTCAATATGAACCTTGTTTTAAGTTGAAGTTGAATAATTGCCTGCATTTTGGGCCCGATGTGAGTGCGGGCCCTATATTTGCAATTCGAACCCTAGTTCAGGGGTAAAAAAATCGGCCGGGCCGATTTTTCATATCGGCCGATATATCGGCCGAACTTTTTCTCTCTCCTCCCCATTTTTTTTTTTTAAAAAAAAAATTCCAAAAAAATTACAGTAAATGCAGAAAATTATGAGCTTATTGAATATATAATTTTTTCATAAAATATCGGATATTTACATCTTCTAATATATTTTTGAAGTTACGATAGAGGGAAATTATATAAATAGTAATAAAATGGTTAAAATTACAAGGAAAAGGATATAAATGAGGAAAATTTGTAGAAATAATTTCATAATTTATTTTCTTAGTCAATGAGTTTTATTTTAAGTTATGAAATTATAGAAATAAAAATAAATAAATAATAAAATTATTGAAAATTACATAATAATGTAGAAAAATATTAGAAAATGAAAATAATGGGGTCCTAATTACTTGAACTGATAGTATACATTAAATAACAGCAAATAGAAAAAATATATCTATTATTTTATAGGTTTTACCATTTTCTAACATTTATATGTCATAGTCCATAAATAATATTGAAATAATTACAAAAAGAAAGAAAATAAAAGGAAAAAATTGCATCCCTATAAAAGAAGTTAGTATACATTAAATAACAGCAAATAAAAAAATTTCATGTATTATTTTATAGGTTTTACCATTTACTAGCATTTATATATCATAGTCCATAGATAATAATGAAATAATTAAAATAATGTAAGTGAATGTAAAAAATATTGCTGTAAATTTTAACATGTTAGTAACAGTAACTAAGAGCAAATGAAAAATGTTGATCTATTATTTTATAGGTATTATCAGTTTCTAACTTTTTTTTTCATTTATGCTATTTTATGTTGAAATAGTTAACAAAAATGAAAAAATAAATGAAACAAAATAGTAACTAACAAAGTACACAAAAAATAACTTCAGATACATTAAGATGGAAAAAAATTATAATACCTATATAAAGCTTTTATTACTACATATCTTATTTAACTTCAAGCATTTTTTAACTTCTTTTATGTTATTTTTGGTTAAAAAAATTAAAATAAAATACAGATAAATCGAAATAAATTACAAAACTTACAAGATAATTAGATCTGTAAATGAAGAAACCTTTGAACGGTCTGGATCGTTCGGTTTCAAACAAATCCGGGTCGTTTAGAGTTTACTTAAATCAAGTAATGAATGCAATTTTTTGAATGAATTTTTTGGTTTTCTCTTTGACAATAAGGTGTGAAATTTGAGATGTAGGTGAATGGTATTTATAGGAAAAAATTGGACCGGGTCAATTTTTCAGATTTAAAAAATAATAATAAAATATTCACGCTTGCCGGACCAGCCGAATCCTGCAGTCCGCTGTACACAGAGTGTGACGGTGAGAAATTGGTTGACAGGTGAGATCTCGCCCGAGATCTCGCCCGATATATCGGACATGAGATATCGTACGATATATCGGAAAAATATCGCCGAACATGAGTTGGGCCCGGGCCCGATTTTTACTGTTTTCAGGAGGGAAAAAACGGCCGATTCGGCCCAGATTCAGCCCAGATTCGGCCGAGATTTGGACCGATATATCGGTCATCTCGGCCGATATTTATTATGAAAAAAAAGCTTTTTTTTAAAAAAAAAAAACCAAAAAACCGAATTTTTAAAATTCGGCCGATATGATGACCGATAATTCGGTCAAAAATTCGGTCATATCGGCCGAATTTTTTTTTGTACGGCCGATATAATTCGGTGGTCGAAAAACCGAATTATATCGGCCGATACGCACAGTATCGGCCGATATTTTGACCCCTGCCCTAGTCTGAATTAATATAAGGCCCGACCCAACCCACTCGAGTTGCACCTAGTTCACCTATATATTATGTCAACTTATAAACCAGCTCAACTTATCAGTAAACATTTATATGATTTTTTAGAGTATCCATACTAAGAGAGTTATACTTTTTTGTTTATTAATACATTATTTTAAACATAATGATGTGACATATTTACTGACTTGTATATTACTCTAAACATTTTCCCCGTATATTATAAGGGGTATGAAAATATATCATTTGACACATTTTTATGAATTATTTGGATGTCTAGCTGTTTTTTCATTTATATTTTTTGTGATTTTTTTAAATTGAGCTAAAATATCTAAATTGACAAATGAGTTCAAATAGGATAGGGTTGGGCAAATGAGTCACCCATTTAATTTTAAATAAAGTACAATCAAGTATGAATTTTCTTGAAACCTGAGGGGTTAGTTTGATTCCCACCCTTGTTTAGGGAGGTCTTGGGATTAAGCTCCCTTCAACACAAAAATGGCCAATACTCATAGTTTGTACCCAGAAAAAAAAAGTAAGAATTTTCTTGTGCAACTCAATTATTTTTTAGTTGTGGATAATTAAGTATAAAACTTTTTACTGAAATAATATCTTCACAATTTAAGTTGGGAAAATTTTATAATTAAGAGAAAAATAACTGTAATACATTGACCCGAATTAGGCGTAATCCGTATGATAAATCTCACATTAACCGATTAATCTTGAAGATTAGGGTTAAGGCTTTGAGAAAATCCTAGGTTCGGCCCAATCAGAGCTCGAAAGCTAAGAGATCTAGCTCGTCTAGTTAGAAGGGCAAAATGGTAATTTACCATTCTTTGATATTATTTTATTATTTATGCCATTGCCTGATTGTTTTGATTGGTATGGGTTTTCCTTAATCAAAGATTTTGACTTTTGAATGCGATTTTCAATTATTTTCAGAAAATGATATTTAAAACCGTCCGAAAAAACCTCGAGAAGGGGAAATTAATATTTTTAAAAAGATTTTGGAAATAAGAAAATTTTGAGACAAGCATTTTATTTTAGACCATTTTAGTACGGTCTAGTTTATTTCTTCGAACCTCGAAAAGGAGGATTTTAATTTATTTTATTTAGCACAAGTTAAATTAAGTAAAAAGTGTCAAATTATGGATTTTGTTTAGATCTATGGTTTTTAGTGAAAAATTAAATCTCCAAATTTTTATGGTGATTAGAGTTTTTAAAACCCAACTTATCTGTCAAGTTTGATTAAATTAGTTGAGTTTTTTAAACCATATTTTAGTTAAAAACTGATTTTTATCAAAGCTGGACCTATTTGCAAAAACCAAAACTAAGCAGGAAGGACTTATTTGCAAACAATAGTAAATTTTACTGTACGTTACTGTGCCGGACGATGGCCAGCCGCTGCATGCAGCGCCCCTCGTGGCCTTCACCCATTGCCCAGCTACCTCTATAAAACTCAGCTTCCTTCAGCTGGTTTTACCTCCCTTTCCAGTGAATCCATCTGAGAACTAGACAGATCACTCTCTCCCTCTGCCTCTGTTTTTCAAATTTCGGTTGACCGTAAGCTTGAAGGGAAGATTTTCAAAAGTTGGATTTTTAACCCAGGAACTGAAGTAAAGGTAACCACTGTGTTCATTTTCAAATTTTAACTGGTTTAGAATCAAGAAAGAACAAATTTGACTTAGTCTTGAGTGTGTATAACCGATTTCAAGTTTAAGGAAAAACATGGATTTTCTTGCGTCAACTTGGTTTTAGTGTTTAAATCCGACGGCTTAATCAGTGTTAAACCTTCAAACTATTCCCTATGGTAAGAGGACTCACTGAGGAGTCCATCTGACCGATTGGATGTGAAAACTGAACCCAGAAAATCCACTGTTTCTAGATTCGTATTTTACTCTACCGTTCGGCGTCACTGTCTGGTATTGCAAACAAAGGAGGAAGACGATTCTTAGAAGTTCCAAGAATTGGGTTTCGGAACTTCCGAAGCCCGACCTCCGGAAGTTCTGAACTTCAGTTCGGGGTTCCGAAGTGTCTAGAGGCTAATCGTTTCCCCCTTCTGCTGTCGAGACGTTCCAAGCCTATTCAGAAGGACCGAACCCCTTCGGAAGTTCCAAGCCTGTTCGGAAGGACCGAACCCCTTTGGAAGTTCCAAGCCTGTTCGGAAGGACTGAACCCCTTCGGAAGTTTCGAGCTACCCTCGACAGGTTCCGAGACACACCAGACTCACTGTTTTCTGTTTTTTGTTCGGAAGCACTCTCGAAAGTTCCAAGACTTGGATCTCGGAAGTTCCGAAAGACAGAGCCATGTTCCGAGGCTTTGTGGACCGGTTTAGGCCGTGACTCGGAGGTCCGAAGCCACAATACCTGGTTCCGAGGCGTGTTCCGATGAACCCAGTCTTTGAATGATAAATCTTGGTTTGATTTAAGATGCATGTGTTAGATCCTAGGTTTTCATGTGATGTTTATACCCCTTGATAAATAAAATTGTTACTAACCTCTTTTGTCTCTTAATACTATAGTTTACTACTTATTGTATTCACTTCTAGGCCGACACTATCTGTCGGGCACTGAGTGACTTCACTTCCAGGCCGACGCTATATCTGTCGGGCACTGAGTGACCTCTAGGCTTAACTCAATACGTCAATCTGGTCATGCCCAGAAGATAATATGAGAAGTAGCCTAAGCCCCTTGTACATCTAGACCTAACTCAATACGTCAATCTGGTCTTACCCAGAAGATAATATGAGAAGTGACCTGAACACCTAATTATTATATTATTGTGGATTATTTTAACTTAAAATGGTTAAAAACCAAATAGGAGACTCAGTTCCATTTACCCTGGAGATTCTTGGAAAAACAGTATGGTTTTGAAATACTATAAGTATGTATTTCTTTGCATTATATGTCTGTTAACCAATTATTAATTGCACACTTGTTTGCATGTTAATAGAGACTTCGAGACCACACAATTTCGGTGAGGGGACTTAACTTTGAAGTATGTGTAAATCAGATTTAATGGGATGGATCTTGAGTAATGAGTGGTTTCAAATTTTGATGAACCCACCCATGTGCCTGGATATGATGCATTGTTGTAAGAAGTGCTTATAATGATTATATGTGATGATGTTGATTATGAATTATGTGATACTGCTTCCATGTACCCTTGACTATTGAACCATTATCAGCCATGTGTGTGTTGGTTTACGTCTACTGGACCACGGGTGTCGACAGTTGCTAACTTAGGGAGTGTCAGTAACGGCCATGTGAGGGTCTGAGATGTACTTGAAAGGATGTATTTTGACAGTGTCGGGACTTAATACACTGGTCTCAGCGTAGTATGTAGGTGTTACGATGGTTGACAGCAGTGGTGGAATGATGTTGAAATTTTTGTTTGACGAGCATGAGATATCATATTGTAAATGCTGATTATTTAATTAACCTGATGTTTCATTAAACTGCATTGTTATATTTCCTTCAGTGGGCTAGTTAGCTCACACCACTCACATTTCAGGAGATGTGCCCGAAGAGGAGAACCCTCTGTATGAAGCTTATGATGGATAAGCTCCTGCATTGCCTTGGGATTCCCACTGAGGGGAATTCCTCTATCTTTGTCTTTTGGTTCATTGAACCATATGTTTTTGTAAAGTACCATGTGTGGTACTTAATTTGTGTTGATGTAATGTATTAAACCGCTATGTGTTCCGTAGCTACTCTGGTTATGATTTAATAATATTTCGTTTATGGAATTATATGTTTGTGATTATATTTTTGGGTAGGCTTATGGTATATGTTTGAGTCTACCTGTTGGGCTCATGTGTGGCTTTTGTTTCTTTGCCTAACCTTTGATTCGGCCCAGTTAGAATCTTGAGATTACTTAAAAAAAAAAAAATTCAGTAATATTCCGGGCCCACTTTCGGGTTGGGGTGTTACAATAACATACTTTTAATTATAATAAAATATGGTATCTAAAATTTAAGAGAAGAATTATTGTATTAGAAATTGAACGAAAAAAAAACTTTCCTTTAACGTGAATACATTGGAATATAAAAGATTAAGGTAGTAACCTAATTTTTTTAATTTGGCAGTATATATTAAAATGAATAGATAAAATACATAATTTGATTGTAAAAGTATCTTGTATTTGACTTAATCATAAATGAATAAACAAAAAATTAATGCCTCCTAGGTTTGGAAGTCGATCCTCTCCACAAGAGATGCTGCAAAAAAACACATCTTCCACTTCATCTATAATGGTATGGATACTCTCTTGGGGTTCGATCCTTGGATTAAGTCTGGGTTTATTTTATTCGATCACTTTGGTGGGCGTCCCATTCATAGTTTGAGTTTGGGCACCAACATCACTCTTACTACTCTCATCTCTGATGGCCATTGGCAGTTGCCCATCCCCTCCACGGATGCTCTTCGAGCTATTTGGGATATGATTATTCAGATTGACCTTCCTTTCCACCCTACTAATGATGAGATTATTTGGACTGCTTCGGATAATGAAGTGTTCTCCTTCTCCTCTGCCACTGCTGCTCAGTCCATCTCTTCTTCTTGCAGTCCTACTTGGGCGTCCCTTGTTTGGTTCCTAGGTTGTATTGCTAAACACTCCATTGAGGCTTGAAAACTTTTCAGCAGAGGTCTAAAGACTATTGACATGCTAAATTGGTTTGGTTACAATCTTCAGCTCACCTGTATTTTGTGCTACGCTAGTTACGAAACCCATTATCATCTACTCAGTTGCAGATTCATCATCTCCATTTGGAACTTACTCTCCACCAAATTTGGCTTCAACTGCTCTGGCTAGGATATTTCTCATCAGACATCTCAGCTGATTAGCTCGAGCTCCAATCCTATTCGCAAGCTGGCAACCTCTGTACTTTTCCCTGCAACTATCTGGTTTTGTTGGTGTGAGAGAAATTTCAGAATTTTTCAGAACACTTTTTCTAATGCGAGAAGGTTGTTTCGCTTAATTTCTACTTATGTTCGCTGTAGGATCTTGTTCCTGTTGTGTAACAAAGATAACTTGAAGCTTGACAATTCCTTTACTGCCCTTTGGAACCTCCCTCCTCCAATCCCTATTGCACTCAGGACCATGGTGAGAAGTGATCTCCATCCTGGTAGCCTATCTTCTTTGATTTTCGCTTTCATTCAGATTTCTGGATTTTCTTTTTGGCTGCTGCACTTAGCGATAGGTCCTCCATGGATTGTGGTTTGTGTATTTTCCCCCACTCGACGATGGACTGTTGCTCCAATTCTACTCTTATTTCCATTCAATGAGTTCTTCTCTCATGCCTTGTAAGAGCATCCGTGTTGATAGGATCTTCCTCCCTGATCATGGCTCCTTAATGGCTATCTCTAAGCCACTCTCTTGCAATTGGCTGTTAAGGATCCATGGTCAGGCTGCGCACCATCTCTCAGTCAGGCTTCTTGTTACCAACTGGCTTGTCACTAGCAATTCTAATCCTTCCTTGCGGAGACTGCATGACTGGATCAACACTTTTCACAATCCAATTTTATCCTTTTTTGGTATTGGGGTGTTTTCTAATGTCTAATTGTGGGCTGTACCCCTTTATTTGCACTTGATTTTTTTGGGTTTGCCTGGCCTAGGTTGTGGCCGTTTTTTTTTTGCTGTTTTGATTCTTTGCACCCTATTGTGGTGTGCTCTGTATATTTGGAAATATTTTTTCCTCTTTGAATGATATCTTACCCTTTTGTTCAAAAAAAATAAAAAACAAATTATTGTATTTAAAAATAATGATTAGAGATTCCCGAAATGCTCGAGAATGGTTTGAAATGTGTAAGAATATTTTGGAATAATACCGAAAGTTCCGGAATATTCAAGAAGACTCTACAGGTTTCTAAAGTGGTGTGGAGTTTTCTAGAATAATCTAAGAGTTGTGTAGAGTTTTGTAGAAAAGTCTAGAACTCTATGGAAGGTTGTAGTAGAAGTGTATAGAGTTTTGTAAAAATATCGAGTCTTGTGGAAGAATCTAGAATAGTGTGGAATTGTAGAAAATATCTAAGATATTTAGGAGGAACCATTGGATTGATGCCAAATAGTACACTCTTAACCACACTGGGGCATGGCCTCCAGTATAAATATGGGTGGGGAGCTCATTTACTCCCAAGCTAGCAAAGTGGTCTACCCTAGAGGGTGAGTGGTTGCAAGGTGTCTATGCCTTGTATTCTCTTTGTGTTCAATTCAAGTAAGTGTATTCTTGGTGTCTCATCTCTCTTTCAACTTTGTGTAGTTTGGTTTGATCACATTGGTCCTAAGAGTGACCAAATCAGTAGTAAGGCTGACTCGCTTGACGACAGACTGTTTGAGTGAGTGCCTCACAAGCCAAATAGACTAAGGATTCGTTAGTCCCCTGACATACGCTTGATGATGGTGCTGATGATGATGCTGACAATGATACTTCTACTATAAGCTATATTGTATTCCTTAGAATAAAGCCTTTATGTGAGAGTGAAGAGAGGTTCCTCCTTCAATTCTCTTTGAATAAGCAATAATCTTTCTTCACTTCTAGTTTCAAAGCCATCAGTTCTTCCCCAATTTGCTCTCTCAAAGTTAAAATCGAAAGTTCCAATAGAAAGCAGAATACAAATTGATACAATATGCATTGGATTGGTGAGCTACATGTATGAAGGTTTACGTTCCATTCCAATCTTCCATAGCTTTTGTTGCGACTTGAACAACTTGTGCATTTTTTCGATTTTCACCTAGGAATACACATGCCTTTTAGGCTTTCCATATCTAACCACATTAAATAAATGTAAATTAGATTTTTGTTTCGAATAGATTTTTTCATATCAAATATTTTTATCATTTTCATTATTAGGTGATGCGGAGCAGATTAGCATTAATTTCTTCATTTTATTTAGTTATCATGACTGTATTTGTTTATTTTATTTTTCTCTTATTAGATTAGTTGACTGGAACTATTTGATTAAGTTTCTTATATAAATTTGGGTTTAATTAAGGGTATTTGGGACATTTCTGTAATTAGGGGTATTTTGGTCATTCTCTTTGTGAGTTTATTATATATAGGTTGTAAGTCCTCTAAGGTAGATTTGATGAAGAAGAATAAATGCAATTTTCTAGTGGAAAAAAAGGACTTCATGCGTAGAAAATAGTGGTGAGAAATCATAGAACCTTGACGAGAAGCCAATGGAAAGGGTGATAAGCCTCTTCCAAAATCCAAGTATTTACCTATTTATCCCATCTCTCTCTTCTTCCATCTCTTCTCTTATCTTCTCTTTCTCATTCTTCTCTTTGTTTTGTTTTGGCCTTGTGGAATTCTAAACCCATCCATAGCCTTCACCCCTCTCCAAACTCATCCATAGTTTTCGCCCCCTTCTCCCTTCACCCCAAACCTGCGTCCCTCCTTTGTCTTTGCCCTAGATTTTGCTGCTGCAACCCCTATAGCCACCCCCTCCCAGTTGCAGGCCTTCTTTACCCCTGCTCCCTATTGTCGCAACTAGGGCTGCAACTCGGGTCGGGTGGGTCGGGTTAAAAAACCCGACCCAAGTTGATAAATATGGAATCCGACCCGACCTGACCAGAATTCTCAACCCGAACTCTAGAACCCGACTCCAATTCTAACCCGAATTCTGACCCGACCCGCATTCTAAATCCATTTTAGCCGGGTTGGGTCGGGTCAGGTTGGATTAACTTGTAAAATCCTCAACCCGGCCAGACCCGAATTTCATGCGGGTTTTTATCTTCTCAATCCAACCCGACCCACTGGTCTGAAAATCTCAACCCGACCGGCATGAATTCTCGGGTCGGATCATGCGGGTCAGGCCAAAACCCGACCTGAGTTGCAGCCCTAGTCGCCACCCACCCTTCTTCCCACAGTCCTTTTTAATCCCAAATTTGTCCCAAGATGCTGCTACAGTGCCCCTTTTCCCAGCCCTTGGGCTTCCGCATTTCCCCTCCCAAGTCCAACTATTGTCGCTAGCCACCCCAAACCCTTTTCCTGACTTTCGTTACCTGTTTAAGCCCCAAACACATGGCCGCAAGCCTCATTAGACTTATTTGGTCTCAATGAATGCTTTCCAGATCTACAATGATCGTCTTGGGCTCCATTTATTTCATTTTGTAGCCTTCCCTTGCCCATTTTGCTGCCATTAAACCCTTTATCTGTCACCCTAGCCTATTTCCAGTCTTAATTTGGTGATAGGCCTGCACTTTCATGGATCTTAATAAACACATGATTTTGGGAAGCCCTATCTTGAGCAGCACATTGGCCTAGTAAGTTGCATAATTGTTTATATTAGATTTCTAAGAATTTCTTTTTATTATTGTGGCTCATTTATATAATTTAATTGTGATTATTAATTTAATATTGAATTTCAACCCTATTTTAGATTTAGGGTTCATCGTTTTGTCTTTTCAAAAATTGCATTAGGTATTTAAGGTTACCTTTTTGTCTTCTCCTGCATCGTTAGGAAAGCATAAATTTCTACTAAAAGTCCCCCATATGTGTCTAGCTTTCGTTTCCCTCATTCAAAACAAACATTATAAATATCTTTTTTCATGGAACACCCATACTTTTAAAAAATTTCCAAAGAAAATATTCCAACTTGTTGGGTACTAGTAAATTCCATACATCTTTCTGTTAGGCTTTGTGGAACCTGATTATCAGAGATGTATTGTTGATCATGCCATGAGTCGAGCGAGATGTGTGAGTGAAAACTTTAATTGAGAGCCAGACTTGATTTTCCTTCGACTTCTAGCCTTTGAACATAGTGGGTTGGTGTTAAACCTGCAGACATACCTAAAGGGAACCAATATTTTCGATATATTGTGGTGTTAATTTTTTTCTTTCTATTTCTTCTTTATTTAACATCGTTGTTTCTGTAAAGTAAAAAATGTGTTTCCTCCCAACAACTCTATTTTTCAAAACAAATTAAAGTCTAATTTCTCTTCTTTTTTTGCATGATAAACATCTTTTACTTTTCATCCTTCACATGGGGAGTTTCTCAAAGCCCTTCATCCCATCTTATGATTGGTTTATTATAAATAATCATTAAGTCTGCCACCTTATGTAGATTTCTTTTTGTATTTGAAATTAATGTTGGTAGAACTTTTAGGAGCCCTATGGTGGTACCCACTCATCTTCCCAAATATCAATTTTTTTTCCTATACCAACAATCCCTACTTGATTATCGTTAATTATATTTCTGACTTTAAGCATGTTCTTCCAAATATACTGAATCTAATTTTCTCTATTCCACTGAGAAGAATTGTCATTTTTCCCCACATACTTTTGCCTTAATAGCGTTACCCACCACGACTTCTAGTGTTAAGTATTTCCAAACTTATAAATAATATTTATAATACCTGTGTTTGCGTAAGCATTGATGTGAGAGAAAAAATACCGCTTATGAAGAGAGTTGTTTTGTAGGATATAAGTTGAATCCCTCATCCTTCTACCATAAGGCCTTTTGGGAGAAATATTGAGTTGACTCGCCAATGTAAAGCCATGCGGGCCAGTGTGCGTGGCCCAAAGCGGAAAATATTGTACTAGTGGGATGTGTCGTTATAAATTGTATTAGAGCATAGTTCAACTATCTGCCTGTGAGTGTGGGCGTGTTTGTGGACAGAGCAGAGGACAACTCTGATCTTAAGGGAGATGAATTGTAATATCCCGTGTTTGTATAAGCATTGATGAGAGAGAAAATGTACCGCTTATGAGGAGAGTTATTCTGTGGGATATAAATTGGAATCTCTCCTCCTTCTACCATAAGGCCTTTTAAGAGCAACATTGGGTTGACTTGCCAATGTAAAGCCGTGCGAGCGAGTGTGAGTGGACCCAAAGCGGACAATATTGTGTTAGTGGGACGGGTTGTTACGATACTTTATTAACTCAAAGGGGTTGGAGTGATGACCAGGAACCCTTCTTAGGAAGCAAAAATTTTGAGTTCGATTCCCACTCCATTCCAAGGAGTTACTCCCTGTAGAGAGTCACCCGATGTGTATAGGTAGGGAGACTTGCGCATGCCCCGAACATTAATTTGATACTCTTAGAGGCTTGGACATTGCAACCATAAAAAATAAAATAAAATAAAGAATACTTTATTCTGTTTTCAATGTCTTTTATCCCTAGCCCACCATCATTTCTTGGTGAATAATTTTTAATGTTTGATTAGGTTTTTCGGAGATTCACTCCTAAGTGAAGGATTCTCCTTTCTTCTTGGTTTCTAAAATTTCCATAATGTTTTTGGATAAACCTAGGTTTGTACCACCGAAGACTCTTTGTCCATCTTCCTTTTTAAAAAACTTAAAATATATAATATGGCTTTAAAAGTTTTTCTATTAGATTTTGAGAAGAAAGCAACATCATTTGCAAATTGTAATATACTAAATTTAGTACCACCTCTATGAAGGCTAATCGGCTAATCTCATCGAAGTAAATTTTGTTAATAAGTGCCTTTGTAATGCTTGCTGTGGATTTGACCACAATTAAATAATCTACTCTCTCGCAAACAAAACAACCATATATACTATCCTAATTAGAAACTGCTCGACCCGCAATGGTGCTAGTTAGATCTATAATACATCCCAGATGATCAAGTTCCACAGACTCTAACATTTTCTTTTATGAACAAATGCAACTTGCACAAACCATATTAACTTTTACATCATTGATCTGAGTATTCTCACCATGATTTCAATAATGATCTTATAAACTGTGTTACATAGACTAATTGGTCTAAATTACTAAATTATTCTAACCTCTTTCTACTTAAGAATTAAAACTATCATAATTTCATTTCACTTTGATCTTCAGCCCTAGTGTCAAAAAGTTTTTTTTTTATCGTTTCTATGACTTTCTCTTTAACTATGTTCCCAATTGTCTTTGTAAAACTTAGCATTGAAACCATATTTCCTTGGACCTTTGAAAGATTCGATAAACAGAAAGTAACATCCCCTTCTTTAATATTCTTATGGTTTCAAAAGGGTTTGGAAGCTCTTAAAATCTAACACCACTAAGGTTTCAATCCCTGTATTTAATGAAGAGTAACTTTGTTTACCACATTTTTGGAAATAATATCTAATGTTGATAGTACCAAAAGATAAATGAAAGACTAAGAAGAAGTATGGAAGCAAACCATTTACCTGATAGAATCACCAATTCTAAAATTCATTATGCAGTTCCCACATCTCACTAATTCAAATTTTAAAAAAATAATTATCCTCCCGGAATTGAAGTTAGAATTTAGATAATAATTATAAATAAGAAAGTTGCCAATATCTTCAATGCAACAAATGAGGATCCATCAAATGAAGAAAGAACCAGTTCACTTTAAAAAAATATATATCTTCATTAAGTTTTTCTACACCCAAAACAAAAACTAATTGGGCAAAAGAGCTATAAATTTTATTTAAAAAATGAATTAAAATATTATAAAGACAGTGAAAGAAAACTATGGAGAAAGAAATATATTAAAGAAATATTTTAGAAAACCTTTTTCCAATCGCTCCCTTTTCAAGAAATGCTTCAGTTTTAAGCGATGTAAAAATTATGGTTTGATACGATCTATTAACTCTTGGGAAAATTATAGAATTAAATGATTATCTTAAAAAGAACTTTAAAAAAAGGAATTCAAGCAAAGTCAATTTGAGACTCATTTTAAATAGGTGTCTGTCATTTGGTATTATTTAGTTGACTCTTTTTAGTATTTTGCTCCAGCTCAAGCTTACCTAGACCGGGTTCATTTATTCTCAGGTCGAATTTGGGTGGTCCTACATGAATAGAGCTCAATGTTGTCAAGGAGGCGCTTCCCGTCCCAAAATGATATAGTCATTATGGGTGGTGCCTACCCCACTTATAAGTCCAACATATTCCCAGCACACATCTGACGTGGGACTCAACACATGCCCGCGTGACAGGCTCTCGGGCCCAATTCCTGGAGCACTCGCCAGAGTGGCCCACACATCTTTCATGTAGGGTCACGCGTTAAGGGAATGTCTGCTGCAGTGCCCTCGAGCCCACACGATAGTGCTCCTGAGTGAGCTCTGACACTACTTGTCAGGGAGGCATTTGCCATTCTAAATACATGCCAGTATCTTCTCAGCACAAATATTATGTGGAACTCAATACATGCCCTTGTGACATCAACTTTAGGATGGCCAAAACCCAGCTTGGCCTCACCTAGGGGTATAAATCTCAGATTTTTGAGCACCGAGATATCTCAGCTGATACATATTGTATCGGCTGAACTAATGAATACCGGTCGATATGGCTGAGATTTCTCCGATATCGGCCGAACTAATGAATATCGGTCGATATGGCTGAGATTTCGCCGATATCGGCCTATACATAGTGAGATTTTTTTTTTTTAAATTAGGAGAGAGAAATCGGCCGAGATGCCGATATCTCGAAAATCCCATTTTTTTTTTTTTACCCCTAGCCCACCCAAGTAGCACCCACACCCCAATCGACATGCATATTCAACATTGACGTGAATATTACAACTTTTTTTAACATGCACAAAATAAAGTATGGAGCACATCTTATTCTTGGCTCGCCATTTAGACACTGCGGAAATCTGTCACCAGACACCGAATTTCAGATTTTGAGTGGAAATTATGATTCTGCCCTTCTGCGTAGAATCGTACGATTGATTTTATGGGATCGTGCGATTGATCCCTTGAAAATGAATGGAAGATGCTATCTGCAGAAATCGATCGATCATATACATGCAATTGATTCTCTTTGCAAACACCAGCGGAAGAAATCGACCGATTGATGCTTGAAACGTGCGACTGATTCTGCCTCAATCGGTCGATTGATTCTGTTAGTGATAATTTATGCTACAGTAAAATTTCCTCTAAAACTTTAAAGTTATCTTTTAAGGACTGTATATTTTTAAAATTTTTCAAATTGAATATCCGGACTAATTACAATAACCTGATAAAAATACTTTAAGACTTTAAGGTTATTTGACACTCTCAAATGCTTAAAACAGAGTGTTTCACAAATAAGGGTATCCCTTGACTGTGCCGAAAACACATTTAGGAGTGTGTGCCGAAAACACATTTAGGAGTGTAAAAAAACCTTGAAGTCTTAAAATATTTTTATCAGGTTATCGTAATTAGTCCAGATATTCAATTTGAGAAATTTTGAAAATGCATAGTGCTTAAAAAATAACGTTACAGTTTTAAAGGAAAGATAAAATTTTAACGTTGTTTTTTAAGCACTGTGTATTTTTCAAATTTCTCAAATTGAATAGCCAGACTAATTATGATAACTTGATAAAAATACTTTAAGACTTCAAGGTCTTTTGACACTCTCAAATGCTTAAAACACTCCCAAATGCTTAAAACAGAGTGTTTTACAAATAAGGGTATCCCTCGGCTGTGCCGAAAACACATTTAAGAGTGTCAAAAGACCTTCAAGTCTTAAAGTATTTTTATCAGGTTATCGTAATTAGTCCGGATATTTAATTTGAGAAATTTTGAAAATACACAGTGCTTAAAAAATAACGTTAAAGTTTTAAAGGAAAGATAAAACTTTAACGTTATTTTTTATGCACTGTGTATTTTTAAAATTTCTCAAATTGAATATCCGGACTAATTACGATAACCTAATAAAAATACTTTAAGACTTTAAGGTCTTTTGACACTCCTAAATGTGTTTTCGGCTCAGCTGAGTGATACCCTTATTTATAAAACACTTTCTTTTAAGTATTCGGGAGTATTTGAAGTATTTGGGATTGTCAAAAGACCTTTAAGTTTTAAAGTATTTTTATGAGATTATCGTAATTAGTCCAGATATTCAATTTGAGAAATTTTTAAAATACACAGTGCTTAAAAAATAACGTCAAATTTTTATGTTTCCTTTAAAACTTTAATGTTATTTTTTAAGCACTGTGTATTTTTAAAATTTCTCAAATTGAATATCCGGACTAATTACGATAGCCTGATAAAAATACTTTAAAACTTAAAGGTCTCTTGACACTCCTAAATGTGTTTTCGGCACAGTCAAGGGATACCCTTATTTATGAAACACTCTGTTTTAAGCATTTGGGAGTGTCAAAAGACCTTGAAGTTTTAGAGTATTTTTATCAGGTTATCATAATTAGTCCGGATATTCAATTTGAGAAATTTTAAAAATACACAATGCTTAAAAAATAACTTTAAAGTTTTAGAGAAAATTTTACTGTAGCATAAATTATCATTAACAGAATCGATCGACCGATTGATGCAGAATCAATCACACGTTTCAAGCATCAATCGGTCAATTTCTTCCGCTGGTGTTTGCAAAGAGAATCAATCGCATGTATACGTTTCGATGGATCAATTTCTCCAGGTAGCATCTTCCGTTCATTTTCAAGAGATCAATTGCACGATCCCATAAAATCAATTGCACGATTATAC
This sequence comes from Chimonanthus praecox, assembly GCA_022113865.1. Taxonomy (NCBI): domain Eukaryota; kingdom Viridiplantae; phylum Streptophyta; class Magnoliopsida; order Laurales; family Calycanthaceae; genus Chimonanthus; species Chimonanthus praecox. The sequence goes on from CM039095.1 coordinate 45,154,596, forward strand.
GCAGAAGGGATCGACTGATTGAAGTGAAAATGAACTGTCTGTCCAATCGGTCGATTCCACACGGAAGGACATAATCGTAATTTTCACTCAAAGTCTGAAATTCGGTGTCTGGTGACAGATTTATTCGGTGTCTAAATGCCGAGCCTTATTCTTACAAACAACTTCCCATGCAACAACATTCATTGAACTCAATGTTAATGCGGCATTTTGCTTTGAGATGGCTCCACATGGTATCTAAGAAATGGGCTTAGGTTGGAATTGCATGGTGGACACTGGCCTAATTCCAACTCCACAAGAGCATGTTAGCCAACCCAAATTGAACCTTTAAATGATGGGCTTTGATAGTGGGCAAATTGTAGTGAATAATATTGGAGGAGATGATGGATGTGCAGCTAGCTTTTGAGGTCTTAATTAATAAGTTGATTGATTGGTATGCCTTTTGTTGATGAGACTTCATATTGATGTAAAAAATTAGGATTAACCCTGAGGGTACTTTTTACATCATCTATTTTTAATCATTAAAAATGCATGATCCAAGGTTTGATCCAAATCAATTCTAAGAAAGGGAATATTACAGTTAAAAGAAAAAAATAGAGGGAAGATTTTTAAAATTTCAAAAAAAAAAGAGAATATGTTAAATGTCAATATCTCAAAACTCAATAAATATCAACTAATGTACATTTGTGATGAGACATTTTTAAAAGCTAGATATTCAATTTACTATAAAATTATATATTTTCATTCTCTTATACGTGGTCAGACACAATAAATTTATCCTTTTAAAGATAGAAAAGAAATCAATCGAACAATTTTATACATCAATGTAAGATAAAAAAAAAGAACAATTTTAGAATAATTTGGATATTTTTTAAAAGGCGTGACTTACAGACACTCGACTTTTCTGTCTCTACACACCCATTTTCGGATTTTACGATGAAATTACTATTCTTTCCCTGCATTTTTCATTCATTCGAACGAACTACCAATTCATTTTGGCATTCGTTCGAATGAATCATTCGTTTGAACGAATGCCCAAAGTATAAATTTAATTCGTTCGAATGAATGGGGTGAACAGTAACCGGCATTACTGTTCAGCCCATTAGTTCGAATGAATGGACTGTTCATTTGAACTACCGTGCATAATAGTGATTATTTAAATAATAAAAATTTCCTTTAAAACTTGAAAGTTATTTTTTAAGTACTGTGTATTTTCAAAAAATTTCAAATTAAATATCCAGACTAATTACGATAACCTTATAAAAATATATTAAGACTTAAAAGTCTTTTGACTCCCAAATGCTTAAAACACAGTGTTTTACAAATAAGAGTATCCCTCGACCGTGTCGAAAACACATTTGGGAGTGTCAAAAGACCTTAAAATCTTAAAGTATTTTTATCAAGTTATCGTAATTAGTCCGGATATTCAATTTGAGAAATTTTGGAAATACATAGTGCTTAAAAAATAACGGTCTATCTTCCATATACTACAGTAATGCATAGTACATTAGTTAAATAATAAAATCTCCTTTAAAACTTTAAAGTTATTTTTTAAGCACCGTGTATTTCCAAAATTTCTCAAATTGATTATCCGGACTAATTATTATAACCTAATAAAAATACTTTAAAACTTAAAGGTCTTTTGACACTCCAAAATGTGTTTTCGGCACAGCCGAGGGATACCTTATTTGTAAAATACTGTGTTTTAAGCATTTAGGAGTGTTAAAAGACCTTGAAGTTTTAAAGTATTTTTATCAGGTTATCGTAATTAGTCCGGATATTCAATTTGAGAAATTTTGAAAATATAGAGTGCTTAAAAAATAACTTTAAAGTTTTAAAGGAAATTTTATTATTTAAATAATCACTATTATGCACAGTAGTTTGAATGAACCATCCGTTCATCACTAACGCGGGTTACTCTTCACTCCATTCATTCAAATGAATTAAATTTATACTTAGGACATTCGTTCAAAAAAATGATTCATTCGAACGAATGCCAAACTGAATGGGCAGTTTGTTCGAATGAGTGAAAAATAAAGGGGCAGAATGATAATTTCACCCTAAAATCCAAAAATGAGTATGTAGAGGCAGAAAAATTGGATGTTCATAAGTCGTGCCTTTTTTAAATTATTACCACATAAATTTATATATAACAAGGTGCTACAAATTGTCATTTTATCATTTATCAATTTAATATAAATTAGATGTTGGAAGGTTGTAAAAGGAGCCTTATCTGCTTGTCAAAAGATAAATTTTGATCAATTTTTTATTTATGAATATCTAATTTATAATAAAAAATTATTACCATATTTTTATTGTCATCACCATAAGTCATTTTGATCTATAATAATAAAAAAAAAATCATTGCAATTAAACTTAATGTTTTAATATAATTTTGTGTGAGTCCAGCATTTATCTCTTTGAAAATATAAAAGAAAAATCCCAAACCAATAAATAGAAATACAAACAAAATGGAAAATTAAAAAAACTAGCCGTTCGAGTCAAAGTGAAACTAGTCGTTCGACACAGAATGAAAATGACTTTCTATCTCCTCTCCTCTGCTACGCTCAGAGAAACAAATTTTAAAAAACTAGCCGGTACAGTCAAAGTCAAACTAGTCGTTAGACATATGAAATGACTCTCTCTCCTCTCCTCTGCTACACTCTGATCTCCCTAAAGCATTTGATTACGTCTCCTCTCACTATTTTCTCCGTGTCTATTCTCCACTAACAGATATCCTCTCTCTCTATCTTCACGCCTGCCTCTCCTCTCCCTTATTTTTTATTTTTCTTTTTTCTTTTTTCTTTTTTCAGAATCTGATGTTTTTACTAAACCCTTTTTCCATGTCTGTTTCTCATATATGATTTTTTTAACTGTTTTTTTTTTTTAAAAACTTTTCTGATTAAAAACCCCTTCTCAGATCCGTTTTCTTTTTTCTAAATCCAGTTGTCTTTTTTTTTTTTTTCAAATATGTTTTCAAATTATTTTTATAAATCTGTTTTTTATTCCTGGTGATTTTTCCAATCTGTTTTTTTTTTTAATTCCAGATCTTTTTTCCCAATATGCTTTCTTCTTTTTTAATCGATTTTTATATTTCTTGTATCAGATAAATTTATAAGGATACGTGTATTATCTTAAAAAAGGTTGCAGTAATTTTATTCAGAGATACTTTCGTTGCTGCATTTTCGTTCTTCCTGTCACACCAATACTTCCCAGAATACCAATATTCTTCCAAGATAATTCCAACCTCAAACGGTTGGATTTCAGAGCAATGTGAGCAGAATCCTCAAAGGGTTGCGGATAACTTTCTCGGATTTGAGGCGGATAACTTTCTCGGATTTGAGGTGGGCCTTCAGATCTTCATCTTTTCTTTAATTTCAAGTGAATTTTTGTTTCTTTAGAAATGAGAAATGGATTTCCATCTAAAACTCTGTTTTTTTGTTTTTTTTAACTTTTCTGATTAAAAACAAAAACCCCTTTCTCAGATCTGTTTTATTCTTCCAAATCCGGCTGTCTTTCTCTTTTTTATTCCAAATCTGTTTTTATTTTCCAAAATCTATTTTCTTTTTATTTTTATAAATCTGTTTTTTATTCCTGATCATTTCTCCAATCTGTTTTTTTTTTAATTCCAAATCCGGTTGTCTTCTTTATTCCAAATCTGTTTTTGTTTTCCAAAATCTATTTTCTTTTTTCAATTTTGTTTTCTTTTTATTTTTATAAATCTGTTTTTTATTCCTGATCATTTCTCCAATCTGTTTTTTTTTTTTTTCAATTCCAGATATTTTTTCCCAATATGCCTTCTTCATCTCCCTGAACCATTTTATTACGTCTCCACTCTCCACTAACAGATATCCTCTGTTTCTCTATCTTTCTTCACGCCTGTTATTTGTAAATCCAAACTAAGGTGTAAGCCATAACCAATATTGCCCTTTCTCAAATTTAAGAATCTGATTTTGATTTGTTATTAAAACCCCTTTCTCAGATGTTTTATTTCTTCTTCTTTTTTCCAAATCCGGTTGTCTATATCTCTTTTTTTTTTTAAATCTGTTTTTATTTTCCAAAATCTATTTTTTCTTTTTTCGAATTCGTTTTCTATTTATTTTTTATTCATGATCATTTTTCCAATCTGTGTTTTTTTTATTTAATTCCAGAACTTTTTTTCCCAACATGATTTCTTCCTTTTTTTTATCGAATTTTATATTTCTTGTATCAGATAAATTTCTATCTTAAAAAGGGTTCCACTAATTTATTTATTTTTTAAAGATACTTTCATGGTCGCATTTCCATTCCTCCGGTCCCTAATACTTCCCGTCTTCTCAGAACACCAATATTCTTCAAAGATAGTTCCAACAAACGGTTGGATTTCAGAGACATTTGAACATAATTCTCAAAGGGTTGCGGATAACTTTCTCGGATTGGAGGTGCGTCTTCAGAACTTCATCTTTTCTTGATTTCAAGTGAATTTTTGTTTCTTTAGAAATGAGAAATAGATTTCCACCTAAAAAGATTTAGGAAATCCATTTTCTCCAACTATGTGTCCTGAAATTGGAATCTCTTTTCTCATTTCTTAAATATTTTTATTCGTATGGATGTGATTGCCTCAATGAAGGATATCCAGTTCTTTACATTCCCAAATGATTAATTGGAATGAGATCCACTTGTTTGGAATTGGACCACCCATGCCTGGGAAATCATAGATTTCTCTAGGCTTTCAACTGTGGTATGTTTTTGGATGGGTATACATGCATATTTTGTAAAGACAAGGTCATCCACACAACTAAGTGATTTGGAAAGTCGAAATTTCATGAGAATTTCTTCTATTTTTGAGCAGTTGAATTCTGTAACTTAGTAGTATCATCATCTTTGTGTCTTCAGTCCAGTATTGTGCTTTTCTGTTTTCTATTGTTTTGTAATCATTATTATTGTTTAGTTAATAGTCCAGAGTACTGAGCCTAAAAACATGTTACTGTTTTGGGTATTCTCACTGTTGTTTTCCAATGGTATAGTTATAATCAACATCAAAAGTTTATGGTGTGATGAACTTCTTTTTTTCAAAAACAATTCCTCATTCTTCTCTCTCTTAGAATTTTGATTTGTATGCCTTGGATACTTTAATTTGAAGCAAACTGCTACAGTAACACATTGTAATAATCTCAAATTCCAAATTTTTGTTCATTGTGGTTGATTGAATTTGTTGTCATTTTTCATATAAGAACTCTCATAATCTGGTAATTATTGATGCTTCACTTTTATTAGGGTGTGTGTTTTTGTAATCTTTCATGTAACTTTGGTTGCTTGAGAACCTGAGACCTTTGTATTCTTTTGAAATCAAAAATGGGATTTCTATATAAAAAGATTTAGGAAATCCATTTTCACCAACTCTGTGTAACGAAATTGGTATCTATTTTCTCATTCAGTCATAGACAGATAAGAAACAAAAATTTAAGTAAGAACAGAGATTGTGAAAAGAAATACTGTTGAGATCCAAAATGGCTGTAACATTTCAACATTACTTGACACATTCATATCCACACAACTAAGTGATTTGGAATGTGGAAATTTCACGATAATTCTTCGATTTTTGAGCAGTTGAATTTGTAACTTAGAAGCATATCATTATCTTTGTATTTTCAGTCCAGTGTAGTGATTTTTCTGTTTTGTAATAATCTCAATTGAAATTTATTTGCTCATTGTGGTTGATAGAATTTGTTTTGTCATTTTTTTATATAAGAACTCTCTTAATCTGGTACTGCTCGACACTTCATTTTTATTGGGGTGTGTAAATGTATTCTTTCATGTAGCTTTGATTGAGACCTTGGACAAGACTAAGAAATCCAATGAAGTCAAGGTCAGACTCAGTCAACTTGTTGGTCTTCCAAATTGAGTTGAGTCTCATTGAGTTTTAAACAATGGTTGTGGTAGTAAAGTGGTTGAAGGTAGTGATGGAACCCACACAGACAAAGAGAAGGAAGGAAACCAACTTGTTAGTTCTGTGATTGTTTTGTTTCAATGGATTCACATTATCCCTTTGTCTTTTGATTGCATGTTCCTCTTGTTCTTAGTGACTTTTATCTTGAATCATATGGCTTTGATTGGTTTCTAGTTCATGAAATTGTAGAAAAAAATCCAATTTTTAATTTAGTTGTATGATTGTTTTATTTGAAATTTATAAATATCCTTTTCAGTGTCTGAATTTTTGTGTTTATTTGAGATTTATAAATGGATTCATATTATCCTTTTTCAGTGTTTGAAATTTTGTATTTTCATTGCATGTTCCTCTTGTTCTTAGATACTTTCCCTCATTCATATGGTTTTTTCCTTGGTTTGAAGTTCATGAAATTGTTGAAAAATTCCAAATTATAATTTAATGGTGAATCTGTAATTGATTTGCCTCTCTACAGTATCCTTTTTGAGAATTGTTTTTTTTATTTCATCAAGGGTGCTTAGCTCCCCACTGATTTCCTGATTTTAGCATTGATTGATTAAAATGGAGGTTCATTAGTGCATTGCTCTTGTATCAGGAATACACCAACCCCAAGTTTTTTAATGTTGCTGTGAACTGCCAGAGAAAAGGCTGAATCAGATTGGGGCCAAAGAAGTACATTACTTAGGGATTTTGGTGGTTGCCTTGTAATATATATGTAAAATGGAGCATGGATATGGTATTTGTATTCATGTACATAGTGAGTTAGGTGATCTTGTAATGTATGTATGAGGAGAGAACATGGGGTGGTTGTTTCTAATAATGTAAAAGTATTTAGTGGGGGTAGAGTGTATAAGTGGGAGGAGAAGACACAAATACAACAATTACAAGGAAGTATCGGCGGCACATGATGGAAGAACAAATCAACAACATCAATCACTCATTAGAGGTATGTTTTTTCCTATTTAGTTCCCATTTTTTATTTGATGATGGAAATGGATGATAATGTTAGTTTTAGGACATTTTAGGTTTAAGCAAATAATGAACGAATGAATAGATATGTCTCTGTAGGTTGCTAAAATTATGACTAATGCATGTTAGATCCAATTTGATTATACAATAGTTCAAAAACTCAAAACTTATGTTTAACTTGGTCATCGTTTGATTTGAGTTTGTGAATCAAGTTTAAATTTTGAATTAATATTTTTCAGTCTTATCAAGTTTTGCCGAATCAAATTTTTAAGTTTTTATAGTTTTTTAGAGTCAACTGAGTTAGAGCTAAATTTGAGTATTTGAACTATATAAATAGAACAATTAAACTAAATTCCAAAATACTAACGATATTTTAAGATAATTATTGGTTATTACGACATATCTTTTATATCTAGCCATATAGGTAGTGATTGGTTTTTCACTATCTTTATTGTAGTTCTCATTTTTTATTTGATGATGGAAATAAGATGATTAGATTTAGGACACTTTAGGTTTAGTCAAATAATGAATGAATGAATATATGTCTCAATCGGTTGTTAAAATTATGACCAACACATGTAAGATCCAATTTAATTGTATAATAGTTCAAAAACTCAAAACTCTTGCTGGTCAAGTTATTTTTTCAAGTTTTATTGAATTTTCTAAAATGATTTTTTTTTTGTTTTTGTTTTTATAGAGTATAAAGTATTTCAAGTGAACTGAGTGAGATGAAGTAGCCCTTGAGTATTTGAACCATATCATTGAACAAAATTTTAGAATATTTGTGATATTTTAAGATGACTCTTGGTTATTATGACAAAAATTAGGTTGTATGAATTTGTTCCATAGGAGAAGACACAATTACAATAATTACAAGAAATTATTGGCACATAATGTAAAGATTAGGTACATATATATACATACGTTCATTCCTACATACATACATGTATACAAATACATACATACATACATACATAAATACATATACATGCATAAATACTACCTACATATACATACATAAATGCCTACCTACCTATCTACATACATACACATATACATACATACATAAATACATACATAAATACATAAATACATATGTACATAAATACACATACATACGTACACAAATACACATACATACATACACATACATACATACATACATATACATGCATAAATACCACATACATACATACATACATACACATACATACATACATACATATACATGCATAAATACCACATACATACATACATACATACACATACATACATGCATACATACATACATGCATACATACATACACATACATACATGCATACATACATACACATACATAAATACATACATACATACATGCATACATACATACACATACATACATGCATACATACATGCATACATACATACACATACATAAAGTACATACATACATACATAAAGTACATACATACACATACATACATGCATACATACATACACATACATAAATACATACATACACATACATACATGCATACATACATACACATACATACATGCATACATACATACATACACATACATACATGCATACATACATACATGCATACATACATACACATACATACATGCATACATACATACATACATACACATACATAAATACATACATACATACATGCATACATACATACACATACATACACATACATGCATACATACATACACATACATACACATACATACATGCATACATACATACACATACATAAAGTACATACATACACATACATACATGCATACATACATACACATACATAAATACATACATACATACATGCATACATACATACACATACATAAAGTACATACATACACATACATACATGCATACATACATAAAGTACATACATACACATACATACATGCATACATACATACACATACATAAAGTACATACATACATACATAAAGTATATATGTACATGCGTACATACATAAGTACGTACGTGCGTACATACATACACATACATACGTACATATATATACATACCTGCCTATACATACGTATGTATTATGATACATATATACATATCTACATAGCTAACTAAAATAACTGCATACCTACATAACTACACATACGACCTACCTACATAACTACCTACCTACCTACCTACATAACTACATACCTGCCTATACATTCATACATAAATACATACCTACTACCTACGTACTTACGTACCTATATAGCAGCTACATACATAACATACCCACCAGCAGACATTCATACCTATATACATTCATACATACCTACCTACATATACACACCTACATACATGCAATTTGATTACATAATAGTTTGAAAACAAACAACTCTAGCTTAAATCAGTCATTTGAGTTCTGTTTGCTGGATTTTGTTTAAATTTTGAATTGATTTTTTGAGATTCATCAAATTTTGTCGAATCAATTTTTTTTTTTTTTTTTTGAATTTTTATAGTCTAAAGTTTTTTATTTGTTAACTGAGTTAAACTGAGTAAAATCAAGTATTTGAACTATATAAATAGAACAAATGGATCAAAATTCTAGAATAGTTATGATATTTTAAGATAACTTCGAGTTATTACGGTATGTAAAATCTTTTTAATCTAAACATGAAGGTTATGTTTGCTTGATCGTTTCTTATTTTCGCTATGGATGAGTGAAAATGAGATTTTCATCATGGATGTACTTAGTGAGTTAGGTGGATGCCTTGTAATGTATGTATGAAAGAGAACATGGGGTTGTTATTTGTAATAATGTAAAAGCATTTAGTGTGGGTAGAGTGTATAAGCGGTAGGAGAAGACACAAATACAACAATTACAAGAAAGTATCGGCGGGACATGATACAACAATTAGAAAGAACAAATCATCACCATCACAATCAGTCACCAGAGGTATGCTTCTTCCTATTTAGTTTCTATTTTTTATTTGATGATGGAAATGGATGATGACGTTAGTTTTTAGAATGAATTTCTAACGCATGTTAGATCCAATTTGATTACATAATAGTTCAAAAATTTAAAACTTCAGTTTAACTCGGTTATAGTTTGATTTGAGTTTCTGAATCGAGTTTAAATTTTGAATTGATTATTTTCTGTTTTATCAAGTTTTGTTAAATCAATTTTTTATGTTTTTACCATTTTTTCGAGTCAACTGAGTTAGACCGAGTACATTTGAGTATTTGAACTAAATAAATATGACAATTGAACTAAATTCCAAAATAGTTGCGATATTTTAAGATGACTTCGGGTTATTATGCCATATCTTTTTTATTTAACTATTTAGGTAGTGATAGGTTTACATTGTCTTTATTGTAGTTCCCTTTTTTTTATTTGATGATGAAAATGAATGATGATGTTAGTTTAGGACATTTTAGGTTTAGGTGAATAAAGAATGAATGTTGATGATGAACGCATGATAGATGAAATTTGATTACATACACATTAGTTCAAAAATTCAAAACTTGGGCATGACGAACGCAGGATACATGCAATTTTATTTAGTTTTGCCAAATCGATTTTTTATGTTTTTACAGTTTTTTCGAGTAAACTTAGTAAGACCTAGTAAATTTGAGTATTTGAACTACATAAATAGAACAATTAAACTAAATTCCAAAATAGTTGTGATATTTTAAAATGACTACGGTTATTATCGCATATCTTTTTTATTTAACTATGTAGGCAGTGATTGGTTTACATTGTCTTTATTATAGTTCCGATGGAAATGATTGATGATTTTTGTTTTAGGACATTTAAGGTCTAAACAAGTAATGAATTTATGACTAATGCATGATAGATCCAATTTGATTACATAATAATAGTTCAAAAACTCAAAAATTGGGCTTAACTCGGTTATAGTTTGATTTGAGTTTGTGAATCGAGTTTAAATTTTGATTTAATTTTTTTTCAATTTTATCAAGTTTTGCCAAATCGATTTTCTAAGTTTTTTACAGTTTTTTTGAGTCAACTGAGTTAGACCGAGTAAATTTGAGTATTTGAACTATATAATTAGAACAGTGGAACTAAATTTCAAAATAGTTGCGATATTTTAAGGTCTAAACAAGTAATGAATTTATGACTAATGCAAGATAAATCCAATTTGATTACATAATAACAGTTCAAAAACTCAAAACTTGGGCTTAACTCGATTATAGTTTGATTTGAGTTTGTGAATCGAGTTTAAATTTTGAATTAATTTTTTTTCAATTTTATCAAGTTTTGCCGAATCTATTTTCTAAGTCTTTTATAGTTTTTTTGAGTCAACTGAGTTAGACTGAGTAAATTTGAGTATTTGAACTATATAATTAGAACAATTGAACTAAATTTCAAAATAGTTGCGATATTTTAAGATTACTACGGGTTATAATGGCATATCTTTTTTATTTAACTACGAAGGTAGTGATTGATTTACATTGTCCTCATTGTAGTTCCCATTTTTTAATATTATGGTGTTAATTTTAGGACATTTTAGGTGATGTAAGTTTTTCATTTTAGGTTTAGGCAAATAATGAATGAATGTTATGACTAAAGTATGTTCCTATTTGATTACATAATAGTTCAAAAACTCAAAACTTGGGTTTAACTCGGTTATAGTTTGATTTAAGTTTGTGAATCGAGTTTAAATTTTGAATTATTTTTTTTCAATTTTATCAAGTTTTTCCAAATCGATTTTCTAAGTTTTTTATAGTTTTTTCGAGTCAACTGAGTTAGACCGAGTCAATTTGAGTATTTGAACTATATAAATAGAACAATTGAATTAATTTCCAAAATAGTTGCAATATTTTAAGATGACTATGGGTTGTTATGACGTATCTTTTTTATTTAAGTATGTAGGTAGTGATTAGTTTATATTGTCTTTATTGTAGTTCCCATTTTTTTATTTGATGATTTTAGTTTTAGGACATTTTAGGTTTAGGCAAATAATGAATGAATGTTTATGACTAACGGATGTTAGATCCAATTTGATTACATAATAATTCAAAAACTCAAAACTTGGGTTTTAACTCGGTTATAGTTTGATTTGAGTATGTGAATCGAGTTTAAATTTCGGATTGATTTTTTTCAATTTTATCAAGTTTTTCCACATCGAATTTTTAAGTTTTTACAGTTTTTTCAAGTCAACTGAGTAAGACCGAGTAAATTTGAGTATTTGAACTACATAAATAGAACAATTAGAATAAATTCTAAAATACTAATGATATTTTAAATTAACAACTGGTTATTACGGCGTGTCTTTTTTTATTTGATGATGGAAATAAACGATTAATTTTAGGACACTTTAGAGTAAGTAATGAATGAATGAATATATCTCAATGGGTTGCTAAAACTATGACCAACGCATGTTAGATCTAATTTGATTATAAGTTCAAAAACTCAAAACTCTTGCTGGTTGAGGTAGAATTGAGTCAAGTTATTTTCTCAAGTTTTATTAAATTTTCTAAAATGTTTTTATAGAGTATAAAGTTTTTCAAGTCAACTCAGATAGATGAAGTAACTTTGAGTATTTGAACCATATCATTGAGCAAAAATTTTAGATCAATATTTTAAGATGACTCTTGGTTATTATGACAAAAAATTAGATCGTATACTAATTAGGTTTCCACCTATATGAATTTGTGAGAAAGGAGAAGAAACAATGCAATAATTAGAAGAAATTATTGTCACATAATGTAAACGTTAGGTACATACGTTCATTCATACATAAACACACATACACACATACATACATAGATACAAACATACATACATACATATACATAAATACATAGCTACCTACATGCATAAATACCTACATACATAAATACACATACATACATACATAAATACATACATAAATACATACATATACATACACATACCTACATACATACATACATATACATACATAAATACCTATCTACATACATGTATATATAAATACATACATAAATACATACATAAATAACATAAATACATACCATACATACCATACATACATACACAAATACATACATAAATACATATATATACATATACATACATACCCTAAACCCTAAATACATACATACATAACATCAATACATACATAAACACATAAGTACATACATACATATACATAAATAAACATAAATACATACTCATACATAAATAAATACATACATACATAAATACATACACATACATAACATACATGCATACATACATACATGCATACATACATACATACATAAATACATACACATACATACATACATAAATACATAAATACATACTCATACATACATAAATACATATATACATAAATACATGCATACATACATACATACATACATAAATACATAAATACCATACTCATACATACATAAATACATACACATACATAAATACATGCTTACATACATACATGCATACATACATACATACATACATACATACATACATAAATACATATTCATACATACATAAATACATACATACATAAATACATACATATACATAACATACATGCATACATACATACATACATACATACATAAATACACACTTACATACATACATGTACATACATAAATACACATACATACATAAATACATACTTACATATATATACATACATAAATACATATACATACATAAATACATACACATACATACATATATGCATACATACATACATGCATACATACATACATACATAAATACATACTTGATAAATACATATGCATACTTACTTATACTACATATGCATACTTATACACATATACATACATACACATACCTACATAACTACATACATACCTACATACATTTACATACATACATACATACATACATACATCCATACATACGTACATAAATAATGAATGAATGAATGTTTGGATCTAACGCATGTTAGATTCAATTTGAATACAAAATAGTTCAATAATTCAAAACTTGGGCTTAACTCGGTTATAGTTTGATTTGAGTAAATTTGAGTATTTGAACTATATAAATAGAACAATTGAACTAAATCCCAAAATAGTTGCGACACGTCGTGATTGGTTTACAATGTTTTTATTGTTGTTCCCATTTTTTATTTGATGACGTTAGTTTTAGGACATTTTAGGTTAAACAAATAATGGATTTATGACTAATGCATGATAGATCCAATTTGATTATATAATAATAGTTCAAAAACTCAAAACTTGGGCTTAACTCGATTATAGTTTGATTTGAGTTTGTGAATCGAGTTTAAATTTTGAATTAATTTTTTTTCAATTTTATCAAGTTTTACCAAATCGATTTTCTAAGTTTTTTACAGTTTTTTCGAGTCAACTGAGTTAGACAAAGTAAATTTGAGTATTTGAACTATATAATTAGAACAATTGAATTAAATTCCAAAATAGTTGCTATATTTTAAGATGACTACGGGTTATAATGGCTTATCTTTTTTATTTAACTACGAAGGTAGTGATTGGTTTACATTGTCCTTATTGTTGTTCCCATTTTTTATTTGATGATGTTAGTTTTAGGACATTTTAGGTTAAACAAATAATGGATTTATGACTAATGCATGATAGATCCAATTTGATTATATAATAATAGTTCAAAAACTCAAAACTTGGGCTTAACTCGATTATAGTTTGATTTGAGTTTGTGAATCGAGTTTAAATTTTGAATTAATTTTTTTTTCAATTTTATCAAGTTTTACCAAATCGATTTTCTAAGTTTTTTACAGTTTTCTCGAGTCAACTGAGTTAGACAGAGTAAATTTGAGTATTTGAACTATATAATTAGAACAATTGAATTAAATTCCAAAATAGTTGCTATATTTTAAGATGACTACGGGTTAAAATGGCTTATCTTTTTTATTTAACTACGAAGGTAGTGATTGGTTTACATTGTCCTTATTGTAGTTCCCATTTTTTAATATTATGGTGTTAGTTTTAGGACATTTTAGGTGATGTAAGTTTTACATTTTAGGTTTAGGCAAATAATGAATGAATGTTGATGACTAAAGCATGTTCCAATTTGATTACATAGTTCAAAACCTCAAAACTTGGGCTTAATTCGGTTATAGTTTGATTTGAGTTTGTGAATCGAGTTTTAATTTAAATTAATTTTTTTCAATTTTATCAAGATTTGCCAAATCGATTTTCTAAGTATTTTATAGTTTTTTCAAGTCAATTGAGTTAGACCGAGTAAATTTGAGTATTTGAACTATATCAATAGAACAATTGAACTAAATTCCAAAATAGTTGCCATATTTTAAGATGACTACGGGCTATTATGGCATATCTTTTTTATTTAACTATGTAGGTAGTGATTGGTTCACATTGTTATTATTGTAGTTCCCATTTTTTTACGATGATGTTAGTTTTAGTACATTTAAGGTCTAAACCAAATTATGAATTTATGACTAATGCATGATAGATCCAATTTGGGCTTAACTCGGTTATAGTTTAATTTGAGTTCGTGAATCGAGTTTAAATTTTAATTTGATTTTTTTTTTCAGTTTTATCAAGTTTTGCCAAATCGATTTTTTAAGTTTTTACAGTTTTTTCGAGTCAACTGAGTTAGAACGAGTAAATTTGAATATTTGAATTATATAAATAGAACAATTGAGATAAATTCCAAAATATATAAATAGAACAATTGAACTAAATTCCAAAATAGTTGTGATATTTTAAAATGATTACGGGTTATTATGTTATGGCTTTTTTATTTAACTATGTAGTTATTAATTGGTTTACATTGTCTTTATTGTAGTTCCCATTTTTTTATGACTAATGCATGTGAGATCCAATTTGATTACATAATAATAGTTCAAAAACTTAAAACTTGGGCTTAACTCGGTTATAGTTTGATTTGAGTTCCTGAATCGAGTCTAAATTTTGAATTAATTTTTTTTCAATTTTATCAAGTTTTACCAAATCGATTTTTTAAGTTTTTACAGTTTTTTAAGTCAACTGAGTTAGACAGAGTAAATTTGAATATTTGAACTATATAAATAAAACAATTTAATTAAATTCCAAAATATATAAATTGAACATTTGAACTAAATTACAAAATAGTTGCGATATTTTAAAATGACTACGGGTTATTATGCATATCTTTTTTATTTAACTATGTAGGTAGTGATTGGTTCACATTGTCTTTATTTTAGTTCCCATTTTTTTATTTGTTGATGGAAATGGATGATGATGTTAGTTTTAGGACATTTAAGGTCAAATAAAATAGTGAATTTATGACTAATGCATGATAGATTCCATTTGATTGCATAATAATAGTTCAATAACTCAAAACTTGTGCTTAACTTGGTTATAGTTTGATTTGAGTTTGTGAATCGAGTTTAAATTTCGAATTGATTTTTTTCAGCTTTATCAAATTTTGCCAAATCGATTTTTTAAGTTGTTACGATTTTTTTGAGTCAACTGAGTTAGACCAAGTAAATTTGAGTATTTGAACTTTATAAATAGAGAACTATAGAACTAAATTCCAAAATAGTTGCGATATTTTAAAATGACTACGGGTTATTATGGCATATCTTTTTTATTTAACTATGTAGGCAGTGATTGGTTTCCATTGTCTTTATTGTAGTTCCCATTTTTTAATTTGATGATGGAAATGGATGATGATGTTAGTTTTAGGACATTTAAGGTCTAACCAAATTATGAATTTATGACTAATGCATGATAGATCCAATTTGATTACATAATAATAGTTCTAAAACTCAAAACTTGGGCTTAACTTGTGAAACGAGTTTAAATTTTGAGTTAATTTTTTTCAATTTTATCAAGTCTTGCCAAATCGATTTTTTAAGTTTTTAACAGTTTTTTCGTGTCAACTGAGTTAGACCGAGTAAATTTGCGTATTTGAACTATATGAATAGAACAATTGAACTAAATTCCAAAATAGTAACGATAATTTAAGATGACTAGGGGTTATAATGGCATATCTTTTTTATTTAACTACGAAGGTAGTGATTGGTTTACATTGTCTTTACTGTAGTTCCCATTTTTTTTTTTTGATGGTCTAACATGCAATTTGATTACATAATAGTTCAAAAACTCAAATCTTAGGCTTAACTCAGTTATAATTTGATTTGAGTTTGTCAATCAAGTTTAAATTTTGAATTGATTTTTTTTAGTTTTATCAAGTTTTGCCCAATCGAGTTTTTAAGTTTTTACAGTTCTTCGAGTCAATTGAGTTAGACCGAGTAAATTTGACTATTTGAACTAAAATAGAGAACATTTGTACTAAATTCTAAATATAAAAATAGAACAATTGAACTAAATTCCAAAATATTTGCGATATTTTAAAATGACTACAGGTTATTATGGCATATCTTTTTTATTTAACTATGTAGGTAGTGATTGGTTTACATTGTCTTTATTGTAGTTCCCATTTTTTAATTTGATGATGGAAATGGATGATGATGTTAGTTTTAGGACATTTAAGGTCTAAGCAAATAATGAATTTATGACTAACGCATGATAGATCCAATTTGATTACATAATAATAGTTCAAAAACTCAAAACTTGGGCTTAACTCGGTTATAGTTT
Organism: Chimonanthus praecox; assembly: GCA_022113865.1. Lineage (NCBI taxonomy): Eukaryota > Viridiplantae > Streptophyta > Magnoliopsida > Laurales > Calycanthaceae > Chimonanthus > Chimonanthus praecox. Next base: position 45,172,033 of record CM039095.1, read on the forward strand.
GATTTGAGTTTGTGAATCGAGTTTAAATTTTGAATTTTTTTTTTTTTTCAATTTTATCAAGTTTTGCCAAATCGACCTTTTAAGTTTTTTACAGTTTTTTTGAGTCAACTGAGTTAGACCGAGTAAATTTGAATATTTGAACTATATAAATAGAACAATTGAACTAAATTCTAAAATAGTTACGATATTTTAAGATGACTACGGGTTTTATTTAACTACAAAGGTAGTGATTGGTTTACATTGTCCTTATTGTAGTTCCCATTTTTTTTTTATTTGATGGTGTTAGTTCTAGGACATTTTAGGTGATGTTAGTTTACATTTTAGGTTTAGGCAAATAATGAATGAATGTTTATGAATAAATCATGTTAGATCCAATTTGATTATATAATAATAGTTCAAAAACTCAAAACTTGGGCTTAACTCGTGAATCGAGTTTAAATTTTGAATTAATTTTTTTCAATTTTATCAAGTCTTGCCAAATCGATTTTTTAAGTTTTTTACAGTTTTTTCAAGTCAACTGAGTTAGACCGAGTAAATTTGCATATTTGAATTATATGAATAGAACAATTGAACTAAATTCCAAAATAGTAACGATATTTTAAGATGATTAGGGGTTATAATGGCATATCTTTTTTATTTATCTACGAAGGTAGTGATTGGTTTACATTGTCTTTACTGTAGTTCCCTTTTTTTTTTTTGATGGTCTAACATGCAATTTGATTACATAATAGTTCAAAAACTAAAATCTTGGGCTTAACTCGGTTATAATTTGATTTGAGTTTGTCAATCGAGTTTAAATTTTGAATTGATTTTTTTCAGTTTTATCAAGTTTTGCCCAATCTATTTTTTAAGTTTTTACAGTTCTTCGAGTCAATTGAGTTTAGACCGAGTAAATTTGAGTATTTGAACTATATAAATAGAGAACAATTGAACTAAATTCTAAATATAAAAATAGAACAATTGAACTAAATTCCAAAATATTTGCGATATTTTAAAATGACTACGGGTTATTATGGCATATCTTTTTTATTTAACTATGTAGGTAGTGATTGGTTTACATTGTCTTTATTATAGTTCCCATTTTTTAATTTGATGATGGAAATGGATGATGATGTTAGTTTTAGGACATTTAAGGTCTAAGCAAATAATGAATTTATGACTAACGCATGATAGATCCAATTTGATTACATAATAATAGTTCAAAAACTCAAAACTTGGGCTTAACTCGGTTATAGTTTTATTTGAGTTTGTGAATCAAGTTTAAATTTTGAATTTTTTTTTCCAATTTTATCAAGTTTTGCCAAATCGATTTTTTAAGTTTTTTACAGTTTTTTTGAGTCAAATGAGTTAGACCAAGTAAATTTGAGTATTTAAACTATATAAATAGAACAATTAAACTAAATTGTAAAATAGTTACAATATTTTAAGATGACTACAGGTTTTATTTAACTACAAAGGTAGTGATTCGTTTACATTGTCCTTATTGTAGTTCCCATTTCTTTTTTATTTTATTGTGTTAGTTTTAGGACATTTTAGGTGATGTTAGTTTTACATTTTAGGTTTAGGCAAATAATGAATGAATGTTTATGAATAAATCATGTTAGATCCAATTTGATTATATAATAATAGTTCAAATACTCAAAACTTGGGCATAACTTGGTTATAGTTTGATTTGAGTTTATGAATCGAGTTTAAATTTCGAATTGATTTTTTTCAGTTTTATCTAGTTTTGCCAAATAAATTTTTTAAGTTTTTATAGTTTTATCGAGTCAACTGAGTTAGACCCAATAAATTTGAGTATTTGAACTATATAAATAGAGAACAGTTGAGCTAAATTCCAAAATATATAAATAGAACTATTGAACTAAATTACAAAACAGTTGTGATATTTTAAAATGACTATGGGCTATTATGGCATATCTTTTTTATTTAACTCTATAGGTAGTGATTGGCTTACATTGTCTTTATTGTAGTTCCCATTTTTTATTTGATGATGGAAATGGATGATGATGATAGTTTTAGGACATTTAAGTTCTAAGCAAATAATGAATTTATGACTTATGCATCATTCGGTCATTACGGGTACGTTTCTCCCTTTTTAGTTCCCACTTTTTTTTGATGATTGTTGATGGACAACAATCCTCCCATATGGTATTACGTTTCTCGATTTTTTTTTTTTTTTTTCAGTTTTTATAGAGTCTAGAGGGTTTTTTTTTCCAATCAATTGAGTATTTGAACGATATAAATAAAACAATTGGATAACTTCATGTTATTACGGCATATAAAATCTTTTTTATCTAAACATGTAGGTTTCCACTCTCTGTATCTTAGTAACCTATTAAGAATCTTTTTGAAAATGAGATTTTGTGTCTGTATAATATAAAATTATTTTAGTAGGGGAGGTTGTTGCATTGTAATGTATATGTACGATGGAGCATGGGATTTTTTTAATATACTTAGAGAATGTGGCCGTTTACTCAAGCAAACTACTTAAAAAGAATTCAAGCAAAGTCATTTGAGACTCATTTTAAATAGGTCTCTGTCATTTGGTATTATTTAGTTTACTCGTTTTAGTAGTTTGCTCTAGCTCAAGCTTACCTAGATCAGGTTCTTTTATTCTCAGGTCGAATTCGGGTGGTCCTATATGAATAGAGCTCAATGTTAAGGAGGCTCTTCCCATCCCAAAATGATATAATCATTATGAGTGATGCCTACCCCCACTTATAAGCCCAACATGTTCCCAGCACACATCTGATGTGGGACTCAACACATGCCCACGTGACAGGCTCCCGGGCCCAATCCTGGATAACTCCCCAGAGGGACCCACAACTCTTTCATGTAGGGTCCACGCGTCAAGGGTAGTGCCCTCGAGTCTAAACGATAGTGCCCCTGAGTTGGATTTGAGACCACTTGTCACGGAGGCGTTTGACATTCCAAAATGTCTAGCAATTATAAGCCCAATATCTTTTCAGCAGTCATATGATGTGTGACTCAACACAAGCCTGTGTTTAAGATCGCCAAAACCCAGCTTGGTCCCACCCAAATAGCACCCCTACCCCCAATCGTCATGCATATTCAACATTGATTAGCATATGCTTAATACGTAAATATTACAACTTTTTTTAACATGGTACAAAATAAAGTATGGAACACATCTTATTCTTACATACAGCTTCCCATGCAAGAACATTCATTGAACTCAATGTTAATGTGGCATTTTGCTTCGAGATGGCTCCACATGGTATCTAAGATGACATGTTGAGTTGAATAATAGGCTTCATCACGGAATGGAATATCGGCTCAAGAAATGGGCTTAGCTTGGAATTGCATAGTGGACACTGGCCTAATTCCAACTCCACAAGAGCATGTTAGCCAACCCAAATTGAACCTTTAAATGGGTTTTGATAGTTGGCAAATATGATAGTGGATAATAATAATATTGACAATAATATTGTAATGGATTGATCATATGGAGGAGATGATGGATGTGAAGCTAGTTTTTGAAGTGTCAATTAATAACTTGATTGATTGGTGATGCCTATTGTCGATGAGACTTCATATTGATGTAAAAATCAGGATTAACATCATCTATTTTGAATCATTAAAAATGCATGATCCAAGGTTTGATCCAAATCAATTCTAAGAAAAGGAATATTGCAATTAATTTCATTTAAAAATTGGAATATAATGAAATAGAATCCTTTGGACATTACATAAAAATAAAATAAAATAACTTACAAGAAATTAATTATTTTTCTCTGTCCTTAGCCGTCCAAATTCAGTCCCTTCAGTGTCTTGCCCGGTTCAAATTTCAATAGACCCAAAGCCATCAATTTATAGGAGTGAGAAGAGATGAGATAGAGGACCCTTCAAATTCAGCCGAGATAAGGGACCTATTCAAATTCAGCCGATTTTATCCTTTTTTTTTCTCTCTGTTGAGATCGGTTAACACCATCTTATCTCTTTCAGTCATCTCGATGGCAAAACAACTTTCTTCTACCTTATGTCTTTCAGTTAGCAAATCTTCCTTCTTATCCTTATCTTCTCTATCTTCTTCCTGCAATACCATCGATTTTTTATCCCCTTTTTTCCTCTCTGTTGATGGCCCATATGCGGCTTTGGCTTATTGGCTTTAGACTCGAACATTGGGTCCATTTGTGTGTTTATAAATTTCTACCACTTTTATAATTTAACACAGTCTAAAAATATTATTATAATTCAAACTCTCGTATCCGGATCTGAATTATAATAATTTACAATAATTCCAAATCAAATTAGGTGGTAAAAATTATAAACTTTCAAAAAATAGGACTATAGCCCACTTTTCTGCATTTTAATTTCTTTTTCTTGTATTCTCACAAATATACTGCAAAACTTGAAAACTCCATTAAACGCATCTAATATTCACAAATCAAAGGCTAACTAATCCAAAATTAAAGGGTAAAATGGTAATTTTACACACCTACATACATGCATACATATCTACATTTGTTTGATTCAATTTGATTACATAATACTTCGAAAATACTAAACTCTGGCTTAAATCAGTCATTTGAGTTTTGTTTGTTGGATTAAGTTTAAATTGTGAATTGATTTTTTTTAGATTCATCGAATCTTTTGTCGAATCGATTTTTTTTTTTCAACTGAATTAAATCAAGTATTTGAATTATATAAATAGAACAAATAGATCTAAATTCTAGAATAGTTATGATATTTTAAGAGAAATTTGGGTTATTATGGCATGTGAAATCTTTTTTATCTAAACATGAAGGTAATGTTTGCTTGATCGTTTCTTATTTTCGTTATGGATGAGTGAAAATGAGATTTTGTGTTTGTGTTAATATAAACTCAAAACTCAGGTTTAAATCAGTCATTGTTTGATTTCTGTTTGTGGATTGAGTTCAGATTTCGAATTGATTTTTTTAGTTTCATCGAGTTTGGTCTAAGCGATTCTTTTTTTTTTTTTTTTTTGAGTTAAAGAGTCTAAAGTTTTTTTTTATCTTTCAAACAAAGTTTACTTTTAGTCAACTGAGTTAAACTGAGTAAAATTGAGTATTTGATATAAATAGAATAATTGGATTAAATTCTAGAATAGTTATGATATTTTAAAAATTCTATAATACATTATTATATTTCTTGTTTTAATGAGATTTTGTGTTTGTATTAATATAAAAAGTATTTAAGTGGGAAGGTGGTTACGTTGGAATGTATATGTACAATGGAGCATGGGATTTGTATTTGTATTAATGTACTTGGTGAGTTATGTGTAATAATGGAGTGTACACAATTAAAAGAAATAATCGGCACATTATACAACAATTAGGAACAACAAATCCTCAACATCATAGGCACATACACATTAGGTGGATCTGAGAGCTTGGGGTGGTTGTAAAAGCATTTAGTGGGTGGAGTATATTAAAGTGATAGTAGAAGACACAATTACAACAAATCATCATTCGGTCATTACGGGTACGTTTCTCCCTTTTCAGTTCCCACTTTTTATTTGATGATTGTTGATGGACAACAATCCTCCCATATGGTAATTTTGTATAACCATACACGAGTTTTACTATATTGCCTATTTTGTCTTTTAAATCGGCTCGTCGAAACCTTCAAATCATTTACACAGCAAAAGGTTCGGCGAGCTGATTCTAAGGTTTCGGTGAGCCAATTCGAAGGGCAAAATGTACAGTAAAACCCGTGTCAATTACACAAAATGCTCGTGGGAGAATTGATACCCTTGTTGATTATGATGATGATAACGCTTTAGGACAATTTAGGTTAGTCAAATAACTTAGGTTGAAGGATTTCGTAGTCATAATGACCAATGCATGTTAGTTTACTTTTATGAATGGCCAAATTTTCAATTTGATTAACTCAGACATAATTTGATTTCAGTTTGTGGATCAAGATTAAATTTCAAATTGATAGATGGAGTTTCGTCGAGTTTTGCCAAATCGATTTTTTTTTTTTTCAGTTTTTATAGAGTCTAGAGGTTTTTTTTTTTTTTCTTCTTTCAATCAATTGAGTATTTGAACGATATAAATAAAACAATTGGATAACTTCATGTTATTACGGCATATAAAATCTTTTTTATCTAAACATGTAGGTTTCAACTCTCTGTATCTTAGTAACCTATTAAGAATCTTTTTGAAAATGAGATTTTGTGTCTGTATAATATAAAATTATTTTAGTAGGGGAGGTTGTTGCATTGTAATGTATATGTACGATGGAGCATGGGATTTTTTTAATATACTTAGAGAACGTGGCTGTTTACTCAAGCAAACTACTTAAAAGGAATTCAAGCAAAGTCATTTGAGACTCATTTTAAATAGGTCTCTGTCATTCGGTATTATTTAGTTTACTTGTTTTAGTAGTTTGCTCCAGCTCAAACTTACCTAGATCAGATTCATTTATTCTCAGGTTGAATTCTGGTGGTCCTACATGAATAGAGCTCAATGTTAAGGAGGCTCTTCCCATCTCAAAATGATATAGTCATTATGAGTGATGCCTACCCCCACTTTAAGCCCAACATGTTCTCAGCACACATCTGATGTGGGACTCAACACATGCCCGCGTGATAGTCTCTTGAGCCCAATCCCTGGATCACTCGCCAGAGGGACCCACAGCTCTTTCATGTAGGGTCCATGCATCAAGGGGATGTCTCCTGTAGTGCCCTCAAGTCGACACTATAGTGCCCCTGAGTTGGTTTTGAGACCACTTGTCACGGAGGCGTTTGACATTCCACAATGACTAGCTATTATAAGCCCAATATCTTTTCAGCAGGCATATGATGTGTGACTCAACACAAACCCGTGTTTAGGATTGCCAAAACCCAGCTTGGCCCCACCCAAATAGCACCCCTACCCCAATCGTCATGCATATTCAACATTGATTAGCATATGCTTAATACGTAAATATTACAACTTTTTTTAACATGGTACAAAGTAAAGTATGGAACACATCTTATTCTTACATACAACTTCCCATGCAAGAACATTCATTGAACTCAATGTTAAAGTGGCATTTTGCTTTGAGATGGCTCCACATGGTATCTAAGATGACATGTTGAGTTGAATAATAGGCTTCATCATGGAATGGAATATCGGCTCAAGAAATGGGCTTAGCTTGGAATTGCACAGTGGACACTGGCCTAATTCCAGCTCCACAAGAGCATGTTAGCCAACCCAAACTGAACCTTTAAATGGGTTTTGATAGTTGGCAAATATGATAGTGGATAATAATAATATTGACAATAATATTGACAATAATATTGTAATGGATTGATCATATGGAGGAGATGATGGATGTGAAGCTAGTTTTTGAAGTGTCAATTAATAACTTAGATTGATTGGTGATGCCTATTGTCGATGAGACTTCATATTGATGTAAAAATCAGGATTAACATCATCTATTTTGAATCATTAAAAATGCATGATCCAAGGTTTGATCCAAATCAATTCTAAGAAAACGAATATTGCAATTAAAAGAAAAAATAGAGGGAAGAGTTTTAGAATTTCAAAAAAGAAAGAAGATATGTTAAATATCAATATCTCAAAACTCAATAAATATCAACTAATGTACAAATCAATTCTAAGAAAAGGAATATTGCAATTAAAAGAAAAAATAGAGGGAAGATTTTTAGAATTTCAAAAAAGAAAGAAGATATGTTAAATATCAATATCTCAAAACTCAATAAATATCAACTAATGTACATTTGTGATGAGACATTTTTAAAAGCGAGATATTAAATTTACTATAAAATTATATATTTTCATACTCTTATACGTGGTTAGACACAATTAATTTATCACTTTAAAGATAGAAACGAAATCAATCGAATAATTTTATACATCAATGTAAGATAGAAAAAAGGGAACAATTTTAGAATAATTTTGATATTTTTTAAAATTATTACCACATAAATTTATATATATCAAGGTGCTACAAATTGTCATTTACAATTTAATATAAATTAGATGTTGGAAGGTAGAAGGAACCTTATCTGCTTGTCAAAAGATAAAGTTTGATCAATTTTTTATTTATGAATATCTAATTTATAATAAAAAACTATTACCACATTTTTATTGTCATCACCATAAGTCATTTTGATCTATAATAAAAAAAAAATCATTACAATGAAACTTAATGTTTGAATATAATTTTGTGTGAGTCCAACATTTATCTCTTTGAAAATATAAAAGAAAAATCCCAAACCAATAAATGGAAATACAAACCAAATGAAAAATTAAAAAAAATAGCCGTTCGGGTCAAAGTGGAACTAGTGGTTGGACACAGAATCAAAATGACTTTCTTTCTCCTCTGCTACGCTGGGAGAAACAAATTTAAAAAAACTAGCCGTTACAGTCAAAGTCAAACTAGTCGTTAAACACTTTGATTACGTCTCCTGTCACTATTCTCTCAGTTTCTATTCTCCACTGACAGATATCCTCTCTCAATCTTCACGCCTGCCTCTCCTCTCCCTTCTTTTTTCTTTTTTCTTTTTCAGAATCTGATGTTTTTACTAAACCCTTCTTCCATGTCTGTTTCTCATATATGATTTTTTTAACTAAGTTTTTTTTAAAAAAAAAAAAACTTTTCTGATTAAAAACCCCTTCTCAGATCGGTTTTCTTTTTTCCAAATCCAGTTGTCCATTTTTTTCAAATATGTTTTTTTTTTCAAAATCTATTTTTTCTTTTTTCATTTTTTTTTCCAATCTGTTTTCTTTTTAATTCCAGTTCTTTTTTCCCAATATGCTTTCTTCTTTTTTAATCGATTTTTATATTTCTTGTATCAGATAAATTTATAAGAATAAATGTATTATCTAAAAAAGGGTTGCACTAATTTTTTTCAGAGATACTTTCTTTGCCGCATTTCTCAAACGGTTGGATTTCAGAGCAATAGCAGAATCCTCAGAGGGTTGCAGACAACTTTCTTGGATTGGAGGTGGGCCTTCAGATCTTCATCTTTTCTTTGATTTCAAGTGAATTTTTGTTTCATTGGAAATGAGAAATGGATTTCCATCTAAACCTCTGGTTTTTTTTTTTTTTAACTTCTCTGATTAGAACCCCTTTCTCAGATCTGTTTTTTTCTTCCAAATCCGGTTGTCTTTCTCTTTTTTATTCCAAATCTGTTTTTATTTTCCAAAATCTATTTTCTTTTTTCAATTCTGTTTTCTTTTTATTTTTATAAATCTGTTTTTTTATTCCTGATCATTTCTCCAATCTGTTTTATTTTTTTAATTCCAGATCTTTTTATCCCAATATCCCTTCTTCATCTCCCTGAATCATTTTATTATGTCTCCTCTCATTATTATCTCCGTTTCCAGTCTCCACTAACAGAGATATCTCCTCTCTCTCTCTCTATCTTCACGCCTGCGTCTCCTCTCCCTTATTTATTTATTTATTTTTAAATCCAAACTAAGGTGTAAGCCATAATCAATATTGCCCGTACGTGCAGGTACTCAAATTTCAGAATCTGATTTTTATTTCTTACTAAAAACCCCTTTCTCAGATCTGTTCTTTTTTCCAAATCCGGTTGTCTGTATCTCTTTTTTTTTTTTTTAAAATCTGTTTTTATTTTCCAAAATCTATTTTCGAATTCGTTTTCTATTTATTTTTTATTCCCGATCATTGTTCCAATCTGTGTTTTTTTTTTTTAATTCCAGATCCTTTTTTCCCAACATGCTTTCTTCCTTTTTTATCGAATTTTATATTTCTTGTATCAGATAAATTTCTATCTTATACATGTATTATCTAAAAAAGATTCGACTAATTTATTTTCTTCAAAGATACTTTCGTTGCCTCATTTCCTTTCTTTCTGTCACACCTTCCCGTCTTCTCAGAACACCAATATTCTTCAAAGATAATTCCAACATCAAACGGTTGGATTTCAGAGACATTTGAGCAGAATTCTCAAAGGGTTGCGGATAACTTTCTCGGATTGGAGGTGCGTCTTCAGATCTTCATCTTTTCTTGATTTCAAGTGAATTTTTATTTCTTTAGAAATGAGAAATGTATTTCCACCTAAAAAGATTTAGGAAATCCATTTTCTCCAACTATGTGTCCCGAAATTGGAATCTGTTTTCTCATTTCTTAAATGTTTTTATTCGTATGGATGTGATTGCCTCAATGAAGGATATCCAATTCTTTACATTCCCAAATGTTTTATTGGAATGAGATCCACTTGTTTGGAATTGGACCACCCATGCCTGGGAAATCATAGATTTCTCTAGGCTTTCAACTGTTGTATGTTTTTGGATGGGTATACATGCATATTTTGTAAAGACAAGGTCATCCACACAACTAAGTGATTTGGAATGTCGAAATTTCATGAGAATTTCTTCTATTTTTGAGCAGTTGCATTTTGTAACTTAGTAGTATCATCATCTTTGTGTCTTCAGTCCAGTATTGTGCTTTTCTGTTTTCTATTGTTTTGTAATCATTATTATTGTTTAGTTAGTAGTCCAGAGCACTGAGCCTTAAAACATGTTACTGTTTTGGGTATTTTCTTCCTCCATAAAGGGGTATTCGCACTCTTGTTTTCCAGTGGTATAGTTATAATCAACATCAAAAGTTTATGGTGTGATGAACTTCTTTTTTTCAAAAACAATTCCTCATTCTTCTCTCTCTTATAATTTTGATTTGTATGCCTTGGATACTTTAATTTGAAGCAACTGGTACAGCAACACATTGTAATAATCTCAAATGAAATTTTTTGTTCATTGTGGTTGATTGAATTTGTTTTGTCATTTTTCATATAAGAACTCTCATAATCTGGTAATGATTTATGCTTCTTCACTTTTATTGGGGTGTGTGTTTCTGTATTCTTTCATGTAGCTTTGGTTGCTTGAAAACCTGTGACCTTTGTATCCTTTCGAAATGAAAAATGGGATATGCATATAAAAAGATTTAGGATATCCATTTTCTCATTCAGTCATAGGCAGATAAGAAACAAAAATTTAAATAAGAACAGAGATTGTGAAAAAAAATACTGTTGAGATCCAGAATGGCTGTAACTATACATACACACACCACAATGGCTTGGAATACGTTTAGTTTGAACCTTTTAAGCATCCAATCTCCCATGCCTGGGAATGTTTAATTGGAATGAAATCACTTGTTTGGAATTGGAATGAAATCCCTGGGAATGTAATCTTATATTTCTCTAGGCTTTCAATTGTGTTATGTTTTAGGACGGGCATATATGCATTGACGTTGTCTGTACTTTTGATTTTTTTTGGTTAATGAGGGTTTTATACCCATTTCAACATTACTTTGACATTCATCGACACAACTAAGTGATTTGGATTATGGAGATTTCATGAGAATTCTTCGATTTTTGAGCAGTCGAATTTGTAACTCAGTAGCATATCATTATCTTTGTGTTGTGATTTTTCTATTTTGTAATAATCTCAAATGAAATTTATTTGCTCGACGCTTCATTTTTATTGGGGTGTGTAAATGTATTCTTTCATGTAGCTTTGGTTGAGACCTTGGACAAGACTAAGAAATCCAATGAAGTCAAGGTCAGACTCAGTCAACTTGTTGGTCTTCCAAATTGAGTTGAGTCTCATTGAGTTTCAAACAATGGTTGTGGGAGTACTTCCAATTTTTTTTATTCAGCTCATTTGGTATGATGATTTTGCAGGGAGATTTTCTATTTGAGTGTCTTTTTTACTGAGATATATCTCATTGTTTCAATATTGGAACTCTTTTTCTTTTTATTTCCTTCCCTCTCTCTGTCTCTGTGGGTTCCATGGTTTTTGAAGGTCTTAGACTCTTGACTGTTTGATACTTTGAGTACGATTTGTAGATAATCTTGCTGTTAGTTCTCTTCTTTTGTTTCCTTCCTTCTCTCTGTGTGTGGGTTCCATCACTGTTAGTTCTTGTAGGTAGTAGACTCTTGACTATTTGAAAATTTTGAGTGTCAATTTGTAGGAAACCAACTATTAGTTCTGTGATTGTTTTGTTTCAAATGGATTCACATTATTATTATCCTTTTGTCTTTTGATTTCATGCTCCTCCTGTTCTAAGTGACATTTCAGACGGATTCACATTATTATTATCCCTTTGTCTTTTGATTGCATGCTCCTCTTGTTCTTAGTGACTTATCTTGATTCATATGGCTTTGATTGGTTTCTAGTTCATGAAATTGTAGAAAAAAATTCAATTTATAATTTAGTTCTATGATTGTTTTATTTGAAATTTATAAATGGATTCATCCCTTTCAGTTTCTGAACTTTTGTGTTTTCATTGCATGTGCCCTTTGTGTTCTTAGATACTTTTGCCCTCATATTTGAAATATATAAATGGATTCATATTATCCTTTTTCAGTGTATTGAAATTTTGTATTTTCATTGCATGTTCCTCTTGTTCTTAGATACTTTCCCTCATTCATATGGTTTTTTGCTTGGTTTGAAGTTCATGAAATTGTTGAAAAATTCCAAATTATAATTTAATGGTGAATCTGTAATTGATTTGCCTCTCTACAGTATCCATTTTGAGAATTTTTTTTTTTTTTAATTTCATCAAGAGTGCTTAGATCCCCACTGATTTCCTGATTTTAGCATTGATTGATTAAAATGGAGGTTCATTAGTGCATTGCTCTTGTATCAGGAATACACCAACCCCACGTTTTTTAATGTTGCTGTGAACTGCCAGAGAAAAGGCTGAATCAGATTGGGGCCAAAGAAGTACATTACTTAGGGATTTTGGTGGTTGCCTTGTAATATATATGTAAAATGGAGCATGGATATGGTATTTGTATTCATGTACATAGTTAGGTGATCTTGTAATGTATGTATGAGAGAACATGGGGTGGTTGTTTGTAATAATGTAAAAGTATTTAGTGGGGGTAGAGTGTATAAGCTGGAGGAGAAGACACAAATACAACAACTACAAGAAAGTATCGTCGGCACATGATGCAACAATTAGGAAGAACAAATCATCAGCATCAATCACTCATTAGAGGTATGTTTTTTCCTATTTAGTTCCCATTTTTTATTTGATGATGAAAATGGATGATAATGTTAGTTTTAGGTTTAAGCAAATAATGAACGAATGAATAGATATGTCTCAATAGGTTGCTAAAATTATGACTAACGTATGTTAGATCCAATTTGATTATACAATAGTTCAAAAACTCAAAACTTATGTTTAACTCGGTCATCGTTTGATTTGAGTTTGTGAATCGAGTTTAAATTTTGAATTAATATTTTTTAGTCTTATCAAGTTTTGCCGAATCAAACAGTTTTTGAGTCAACTGAGTTAGAGCTAAATTTGAGTATTTGAACTATATAAATAGAACAATTAAACTAAATTCCAAAATACTAACGATATTTTAAGATAATTATTGGTTATTACGGCATATCTTTTATATCTAGCCATGTAGGTAGTGATTGGTTTTTCACTATCTTTATTGTAGTTCCCATTTTTTATTTGATGATGGAAATAGGATGATTAGATTTAGGACACTTTAGGTTTAGTCAAATAATGAATGAATGAACATATGTCTCACAATGGGTTGTTAAAATTATGACCAACGCATGTAAGATTCAATTTGATTGTATAATAGTTCAAAAACTCAAAACTCTTGCTAGTTGAGTTAGAATTGAGTCAAGTTATTTTTTCAAGTTTTATTGAATTTTCTAAAATGATTTTTTTTTTTTGTTTTTATAGAGTATACATATGTTGTTCAAGTGAACTGAGTGAGATGAAATAACCTTGAGTATTTGAACCATTTCATTGAATAAAATTTTAGAATATTTGTGATATTTTAAGATGACTCTTGGTTATTATGACAAAAAATTAGGTTGTATAGTAATTATTAGGCTTCACCTATATGAATTTGTTCCATAGGAGAAGACACAATTACAATAATTACAAGAAATTATTGGCACATAATGTAAAGATTAGGTACATACATATATACATACGTTCATTCCTACATACATACATGTATACACGTACATACATACATACATAAATACATATACATGCATAAATACCGACCTACATATACATACATAAATACCTACCTACATACATACATACCCCTACATACATACACACATATATACATACATAAATACATACATACATACATACCCCTACATACATACACACATACATACATACATAAATACATACATACATACATACATAAATACATAAATACATGCATACATACATACATAAATACATACATACATACATACATAAATACACATACATTCGTACATAAATACACATACTACACATACATATGTACACAAATGCACATAAATACATATACATACATATACATGCATAAATACAACATACGTACATACACATACATAAATACATACATACATACATACATTCATACATACGTACATACATACACATACATACATACATGCCTATACATACGTACGTATTATGATACATATATATGCATATCTACATAACTAACTAACATAACTGCATGCCTACATAACTACACATACGACCTACCTACCTACATAACTACATACCTACCTACCTATTTACGTACCTATATAGCAGCTACATACATAACATACCTACCGACAGACATTCATACCTATATACATTCATACATACATACCTACATATACACACCTACATACATGCATATATACCTACATTTGTTTGATCCAATTTGATTACATAATAGTTCGAAATCACAAAAACTCTAGCTTAAATCAGTCATTTGAGTTCTATTTGTTGGATTAAGTTTAAATTCTAAATTGATTTTTTTGAGATTCATCGAATCAAATTTTTTTTTTTTTTTTTGAATTTTTATAGAGTCTAAAGTTTTTTATTTGTCAACTGAGTTAAACTGAGTAAAATCAAGTATTTGAACTATATAAATAGAACAAATGGATCAAAATTCTAGAATAGTTATGATATTTTAAGACAACTTCGAGTTATTATGGTATGTAAAATCTTTTTAATCTAAACATGAAGGTTATGTTTGCTTGATCGTTTCTTATTTTCATTATGGATGAGTGAAAATGAGATTTTCATCATGGATGTACATAGTGAGTTAGGTGGATGCCTTGTAATGTATGTATGAGAGAGAACATGGGGTTGTTATTTGTAATAATGTAAAAGCATTTAGTGGGAGATAGAGTCTATAAGCAGTTGGAGAAGACACAAATACAACAATTACAAGAAAGTATCGGCAGGACATGATACAACAATTAGGAAGAACAAATTATCACCATCAATCAGTCACCAGAGGTATGCTTCTTCCTATTTAGATTCCATTTTTTTTTTTTATGATGGAAATGGATGATGACGTTAGTTTTAGGAATGAATTTCTAACGCATGTTAGATCCAATTTGATTACATAATAGTTCAAAAACTCAAAACTTTGGGTTTAACTCGGTTATAGTTTGATTTGAGTTTCTGAATTGAGTTTAAATTTTGAATTGATTATTTTTTGTTTTATCAAGTTTTGTTAAATCGATTTTTTAAGTTTTTACAATTTTTTCAAGTCAACTTAATTAGACCGAGTACATTTGAGTATTTGAACTACATAAATATAACAATTGAACTAAATTCCAAAATAGCTGCGATATTTTAAGATGACTTCGGGTTATTAAGGCATATCTTTTTTATTTAACTATGTAGGTAGTGATTGGTTTACATTGTCTTTATTGTAGTTCCGTTTTTTTTTTTTTTTTTGATGATGGAAATGAATGATGATGTTAGTTTAGGACATTTTAGGTTTAGGTGAGTAATGAATGAATGTTAATGACGAACGCATGATAGATGCAATTTGATTACATATTAGTTCAAAAACTCAAAACTTGGGCTTAACTTGGTATAGTTTGATTTGAGTTTGTGAAACGAGTTTAAATTTTGAATTGATTTTTTTTCAGTTTTATTTAGGTTTGCCAAATCGATTTTTT